>MU388375.1:0-66290 GCA_022578535.1 Jackrogersella minutella
ACGGGATATATAAAGGGATCATGAGGAATAAATTGAACACAGTGGTTTACTAGACAAGGACATAACGGCAATCAATAAAAAGAATTCAAGCTCGAGAGTTCAGTCGATCGGGGAATGAAAGTTGTATTTTTACTGTTATCTTATCTGATCTTATCTGATCTTATCAACATTATCTCTTATCTCGATCTGTTGTCTGTAGGACCCCCTGGAACCCTTACCCCCTACCCCCTATTATTATGTAATCAGCATTAGCTTAGGTAAGTACCTAGATCTCCCACAGCAGATCCGCCGCTTGAGAGATCTTCCCTAATTCAACTATTCTGGTACACTAGAAAGCCAAGATTTCAAGAATCCTCAGGGGAATCTTTCGCTACCCTCCAATATTGCTACTTGGCACTCGGGTATTCCCGAGAGTTAGTTTATAAGAACTACGTAATACTACATTGAATATGGGTATGACAACTTCGTTATTCATGCAGATGTTAGACAAACTGTGATAAACCTATAAGATTTAGTGAAAATGAGGGATTAAATCCTCACAGCAATCTGTTGGTGATTTACGAACATCTGGCTTCACAATAATGCATCATACCTTCGTTATGTCTGTGGCTGCGTCTCTGTTATGCGAGTGAAAATGTGAGCCAAATAGGACATCTTTCTACCACACTATTAGATAGGCAGATAGATATCTTGCTTCAGCCAGTCCTACTTGGTCACTTCTCTGAGCTCTGCCGTTTTCCTCTCGAGAACTAGCTAAAAACTTCAACATATCGATAGTCCCGAGTCCTTCTGTAAACCATCCCACGACATCAACTCACCGATACTGACGGCCTCTCTCCATTCACGATGCCATTGTCTTCCCTATTTCCAAACTCATACACTCGCGTCTCCGACGATGAGCCCTTCCTTGATCATCAACCCCAGAAGAACGAAATTCCTGAACGGTCATCCTACCATAGCAATGACAAGTTCATGTCGACCCAAAACATAAAGAGACGGTGGTATATGAAGTCGAGAGTACCCTGGGCTATCTCCTTAATACTATTGATTATATCTCTGTTGCTGCTAGTCCGTCTGACTACCGTACAACAACTTTGCACTCCTTCACCTCTTGGTAGCTTTGAACGAGGATGGGAGACAGATCTAGGTACGTGAGGATTGTGTGGCCGCGAGACCTTCTCAAAAGCTTGAATAACCAACATGTATATCCTTCCTTGACCAGACGCTGCCAAACCTCACATTCAAGCCAAACTCATCAAATTCACGGGCTCTCCGGAGTTTTATGAAAACGGTACCCTGTATCGAAGTTACCCCAAGGATCAGCCGCAGTACGTCGGCGAGCCAAGCCCTGAGATCGATAAGGCCTGGAACATGTTGCTATATGGCTCAGTGGTTGATCTATCGCCAGAGCTTGCAGGTAAGATGAATAGTATAACCTGGAAAGAGCTGGACGGAGAACTATACCGTACTGGGTGAGTCTCAACGTTGTGTCCCCTTCATCCACCCGAATCATTCTCTTCATCTAACTTGTTATGAGACTTGACGTATTCCATCAACTTCACTGTCTCGATTACATTAGGAAAGCCCTGTACCCGGATTACTATCCACAAGAGGATATCACTCGTTTGTTTATGATGCACGTTGGTAAGAGACCCGAGACTCGAATCGCAAGACGCATAGCTTACGATAGTAAACAGAACACTGCATTGATTATATCCGGCAGGCTCTGATGTGTGCTGCTGACTCCACGCCGGTGCGGCTCCAGTGGCGGAAGGAGAGTCATCATCTGATCCCGAAGTTTGACATGTATCATACTTGTCGCAACTTTGAGATGCTCAAAGACTTCTCGAATCAGCATGCGCTCGAGCTGTACAACGATGAGAACCAAAGACTGATTAATGAAAAGTATGCCCAGGGCGTGTTGTAAAAACAGCTCTAGAAATTACCACCGAGATGGAGAGTGGTGATTTTGGCTAAGTTACGTTTGGCTTCCATTCAGCCAAAGCTCGTATGAGAATGATGTGATTTATCTGAGAATGTAGCAATAGCCCTTATTCTGATGACGAAATCAGATGACAGTGGCCCGAACATTTCGATAAACATCCATGCATACTGTCAGGGGTATTTAAGGCAAAAAGCACCTCCGCGGGTCTTGCGACACCGTTGAGTATATTGACGGAATATTTAGAACCCCAAAATATAATTCCTTTTGGAACGCCTCCAACCCCCACGCACTTATGACAGTCTTTGGATGCAGTAGTATTCCAACCATTGAAACATTACCATGATCTAAGATAAGAAATGCCAATTAATTATGTTTCGAGTCTTCAAGAGTAAATTTGGAGTTTCTGAACTCCAGCTAACATTTAATCATCACTGAAAAATAAAAATTACCCCTGAGCCCCTGACTCAAACCTTACCACAGCAGAAGCGGATATGTATATCAAAGGATATCCGAATGCATAATCATGAATACGACTCGGGGTTTTCATGTAAGAGAACTTATAGAGGAAGAAACTTGGGGGGGAGTCAGTAATGGAGAATGTTGTAAAGGGCTAGTCAAACAACTGTTTTCACTGGTGGCATATAAAATCTTAGCAATGAAGTAACGTATGCATATATGCCCTATCTACCTAAGTTTGCAATCCCTTATACACTCTCTTTTAAATGCAACCCAATACACAATACCAATCATCTATCGCATCTCTCAGCCATGAGACTATCTATCGTTTAATACATATAAACAAAAATCTCTCGCTTGACAACCCGGATCTAGGGGAGGAATTTCGCACATCATCGGTCTATAAACTATGCTGGAAGCTAAATATAATAACAACCACCAAGAATGCAATCGTCTTGGTGGTATAAAAGAAAGCAGCAGAAAAACCAAGCTCGAGCCTGATACAAGTGTGCCAAATACTGGGCCTCGGGGAGACACCAGGGAGAACGAATCAAATCGCGGTCATAATTATAGGCCAAGTCCGGCGTGGAGGTCGGCGCGTTTCGACACAATCGGTTCGGCTGTCGTCAGGAGGTTGCTAGCGTTGGACATGATGCCTGTCAGATGGCTGATGACCTCCAAGGTGATCTGCTCAGTGCGCTTCGTCCAGCCGAGCTCGGTGGGGAAACGTTCATTTCCTAAGAATGATGGTTAGCCAAAGTCGACGGTTAGGTGAAGGGACGAAACATACTGAAGAAATATTCCACCAGAGTTCTGTTGACCCTCGCGGCCTGTAGGTCACCGAAGGCGACGATGGGGGCGATGACTTCTCCCAAGCTGAAGTCGTTGATTCGGGCCGTGAACGTGTAGTTGGGGTTGAATGCCTTGGAGATCAGCTGGCGTGCTACCTTGCCGTTCGCCAACTGGTTCGCGTCTAGGATCGCTTCAGTCCACCACGCCCTGGTCTGGTCGAAGACGGTCTCGTTGAAAATATGGTTGTTTCCAAAGTAAGCATCCGAGCGACTGTGAATAGGTGTTAGCAATATACTGGTTGGAGGTGGGATGTAGCATCGAAAAGATACGGAACTGGCTTACCTCAGACTGCCATCATGCTCCAAAACGTTGTGTACGTTTAATTGGTCACTAGTAGATAGAGTGTTAGTCAAGATACTAAGACTTCAAAAACTGAGGGTCTGGGATGATGACAAAGTATATAATATTGTCACTTATGATAGTGGATCCGTCTCAGGGGTTCGGGGAAATTATTGGTTGGAATTCACTTACAGAGTGAAGAATGTAGCATTAGGCGTTGGGTTCGCAATGAGCGCCATTTCGAACATCAGTTCGGCAAGAGACTGGTTGAAGTTGAGGGCCGATCCCAGGGCGTCAATCGTTATGTCTTGAGTGATGTTCTTGCCATCGCGGGGTAGGAAGCCGTGGTTTGCCAGAGTGTTCAGCATGGGGCAAGGGCCACGAACTATTTCACGTCAGTAACTTGGAAATAATGGTCTTCATCTGTGACTATCATACAGTCGTTGGGCCCAGCGGGTATCCATGGATGGCCTTCAGGGGCACTTGGGGGAGCACTTGGGATGGCACTTGAGATGACACTTGGGTGGGCACTTGGGTAATTAGCAGCTACCAATGTAGCGCTGACGACGGCGGAGAGAGCAGAGAGCTTCATGTTGCTATAGTTGAAAATGATCACCGTTTTACTAGTAACAATAGGTAGCTTAGTAATAGGAAACGATTGATGGGCGTTCTCGAGATGATCCCATGTTGAGGTAGAGGGGATTTAAGTACATTTAAACAACTACAAACATTTCCCTTTCCTGTTATGCAAATTCAAGACTACGACAACGAACTCCAGGACAAGCATCACATGCAGCACAGCCTGACCATTCCCAGCTAAACCGAGTTATTCTTGTCCAAGACAGCTAACAAGCATTGCTATGCTACCAGAGCGTATAGTCACATAGAAGGCGACGATCATCATAACGATTTCACGTGATGCATGTCGTCGATACGCGGATAGGTAGCCAATGAGAGGCTAGATGTTGTAATCCGGTCCGATATACGAGAGATATACGAGTATAGTGCGAAGTCCGAGCCTCATACGACTAGCTGCATGGTTCGTACGAGACGGTTCCGATTAACATTCCGGGATAGGCACAATAACTGCCGATCATATCATTTCCGCGTTTCTCCTATGCATACATACTACCCTGAATGCCGGATGTTTAGCCCCGTTCATAAACAGGTTGCTTCGGTAAGGCTTCTATCGTAACGGCTCGTACCTTTTAAGGTTAATCATTGGGGGTAATAGGGCCTGGTCGCGAGAGTTAAGCCGACAACGAGGTGCCAATCACATAGGTCATGATTGGATATTTCTCCATGCGAGTGGTCGTACACTCCCTCAACCCAGCTAATCTAGCAGTCTAATGCACATTGAAGCTATGTATAGAGAAGGGCCCGTCATGTATGCCCTATTGATTCGCGGCCGTTTCTTCGACTCACCCACGTGCTGAGCCCAGAAGCTGTTGTCAAGTATCGACTGTCAACTGCCGTGAACCCCTTTTTAGATGGAAATTTACCCCTGCAGGCATTACCCCTGAGATGCTATTGACATTTGGTCAAGCTTCTTTTTTGATGCTGCCTATTCCTTCAGCCGTAATAGTTGCCCTCTTGTGTAGCATCTCAAGCAGTCCCTACATAATTATCCTCCATTGGCATAATAGCTTATTTAAACGCCCCCTTGTCCTCTTTTCTATGCTCGGGTTTTTATCTCCGTGCTTCTACCATTATTCGTATCGTCTGTGATATATTTCTACTTTCCAGCTATTTCAGGCACTGCAAGAAAATACACAGGTATCTTGCATGGACTCAAAGAAACATCGTTGGTTGGCCAAGCTTTGCATATGAGACAGGAGCGCCGACAACCTCTTACATGCAATTTAAAGCAACGGCTCGCGGTATAATAAGTGTTTTCTTATTAATTATCTTGGAATCGATTGCGGACTTGTCTAATACCCCGAATTTATAAACATAATGTTGCGGAGTCTGTCTCCTAGGAGACTAACCACCATATGGTTTTAGCCCACTGCCATTTATTAGTCTAATCAACCAAGCTTCCTTTTACATATTTTCCTTCCCTAATAGTGCAAGTGCAACACATATATTTCTCATAGTTGAATCCTCCCAATGCTAGATAGATGCTACTCTATCATGATTATGAGGTAAGGTTTCTTAGAAAATGACATGTCATTAGCATCGCTATTATCTCGAAGAAAAATATCTGTACGTAATAGGAAGTCATCCTGACCCCCCTAAATTTTAAGTGTAATATGGATGAAACATACTCCGCAACCTGCGCGGCTGTAAAGGAGGAGGCACGGGCACGCCAGCGGAGGCGGGGTTAATCGGATTTTTAAACAATTCCTCCGGATTTATTTTTCTTGGAAACCCGTACAGATTAATTTGTACGGAACTGTACTAGGTACTACGTAAAAGCAGTTAGTCACAATGTCACGACTACTACTACGTCATGTCTGGGGAATGCGCCCGTTAGCTGCTAATCAGTGGATGATAAGAATATCATCATCTAGAGTGTCGTCGTCGACATTGAACTCTCATCATGATTTCTCGACAACTGCCTGCCGGGGAATTATGGAGACGACAGGGTTCACGGAGAACCAAATGATGGTAAGGGAAACAATCAAGGCAGTATGTTCCAAATTCACAAACACATATTGGCAAGAGCATGATCAAAAGGAAGAGGACCCCAAAGAGTTCCACGCTGCTCTGGCTAAAGGTGGTTGGCTCGGCATCGCATTGCCAGAAGAGTTGGGCGGGTCCGGGCTTGGCATTTCCGAAGCGGTGATGATGATGCAGACTATTTCCGAGTCAGGAGCCGGAATGGCGGGTGCACAGGCCATCCATGCAAATGTCTATGCGACGCAACCCCTCGCGAGGTTTGGTACACCTGAACAGTTAGAGAGCACCATACCAAATATCATTTCGGGGGCATGGCGGGCGTGCTTCGGCGTAACGGAACCGGATACAGGCCTCGACACGCTGAAACTGCGGACCGTGGCCAGGAAACAGACAGACGGCTCCTATAGCGTGACGGGCCAGAAGATATGGATCACATGTGCTCAGGTAGCGAAGAAGATGATCCTTCTAGCGCGCACAACACCATTAGAGGATGTGAAGAAACCAAGCGAAGGGCTGTCGCTTTTCTGTATTGATCTGAATAAGGACGATCCCGGATTAGAGATGCGGAAGATCAAGAAGATGGGCGGGCGCGCAGTAGACGCAAATGAAGTCTTCTTCGATAATTACAAGATACCGGCAGAATCTCTAATAGGGTCTGAGAACCAAGGGTTCAAGATCATCTTGCACGGAATGAACGCCGAGCGGTGTCTGCTGGCGGGCGAAGCGCTCGGCTTAGGCTACGCCGCTCTCAAGAAAGCGGCGGAGTATGCGCGCGAGCGCGTCGTCTTTCAACGACCTATCGGCATGAACCAGGGCATTGCGCATCCGTTGGCTGACGCGTACATGCATCTTGAGGCCGCAAAGCTGGCCACCTACCACGCTGCACGACTGTACGATAGTGGCAAGAAGGATGAGTCGATAGAGCAGAATGTGATAGGTGTAGCTGCAAATACTGCCAAGTATCTGGCTGCGGAGGCTGCGTTTACTGCATGTGAAAGGGCGGTCATGACACATGGCGGAATAGGGTATGCAGTGGAATATGACGTTGAGAGGTGGCTGAGGGAATGTCTCGTACCTCGCATCGCCCCAGTAAGTCGAGAGATGATCATGAACTACATCAGTGAGAAGGTGCTGCGATTGCCAAGGAGTTACTAGGCTTTCTATAAAAAAAAAACGAGAAGAGAGTAAACATATCTATGAATTCATCCCGAGAACCGACCGAGAACGTTATGTTTATAATAATTGCACTTGGCAAAATTGTTATTGCTTGTACTATGCCTTTCAGGGGCAGTTTAAACAACACTTTGTTCACTAATCCGTTTTTTTAAGTAGGGCCCATAGTGCCCACTCAGATCCATGGGGTTGAACACGAAGCAGCCTCAACAAATCAAACACCAAAACATTGAACTTGGACTTGATTAGTCTTTGTTAGCTACAAATTACAATTCTCGAGTTCGTTAACTGCAGTACTTTCGAACCTCACTGTTAGTGCCAGTAACGGATCTCATAAACATATAGGCAATCTGCAAGGTCTTCATACTCATCACCCAACAAGACTCGGGGGCAATCATTTTCGACGAAAGGAGACTTTGCAGCATAATCTTGTCTCTATTGGCAAGTAGAATACGGTTAGAATAAACCAACCTCAGACCAAAGTCAGCCGATGACACGCCGATTACGGACAACTTTCCCATTTTTGAACTTTACAATATAACTGGTACTATGATATTACGAAACCACCGAGGAGCAGCGCTTGAACGATAGAATGCATGAATAGCGAGAAAGGGAAACCTGTCCGAATACAATTTCTATTTAGAACCCAACAAAAGGTATTGTGTCAATCAATCTTGAAGTAAGTGTACCTGGCTATCATGTTACGCTTATGTACCTATTGTTTCTGGACAGACTGATGCGAAGATTATTTCGTATTTACATTTTCCCTCGTTCTTAAAGCGAGGTTATGTTGTCGTGAATATAGGATAGTTCGATATAGGAGCCCTTTACCGTAGATCAAGTTGTTAGAATGCGGTTCATTTCTTAAGTTCTAGCTATCACAAATATTACTGTCGTGTCCCAGACTCGCTTGTGGCTCTAGCTGACAATATCCATCATTTGCATTTAAGGTCAAACTTAACTAACTCTTAGCATACATATATAAATAATATATTCTCTTACTTAAATGTTTATTGTGCAGCTAAAGTTCTTATACCACCATATACCAGGTAGCCAGGAGGACCTCGGTCTGCCGCTGAGTTGATGCTTAATACAAGTTTCGAGGCAAATTTTAAGGAGTACAAGAGTACCGCTTATGTTATTTATATATGTAGGAACTTAAACTACTATCACGGCCAAATCAACACCAGTATTTGAGGAAATCAGAGACACATAAGCAGGCATTCGTCCTAGGAAACGCGACAGGGGCACAGCGGGGTGTTAACAACATTCATCCATGTGTTACTCGCTGCACCTTGGATTACAGCGGAAGCGAGAGGGATTTCAACAAGAATTTCTTTATTATATAGGTAAATATAGGTTGCGGAACTATTGTATGACAAAGAAGGATTAAGGAGAAGACCTAGAAACCGACTACAACTTCGGCCACCTTTTGTAATCTAGACATGCTTCCCGAAAGCCCAGCAGCTTTTGATTACGCAGTCTCTTCTTACATGATGAATTGATTTAGAGCTGAAACTTTCATCAGAAGTGAACGCGTGTTGAAAGTCAAATGAGAGAAAACACGTTGTTAAAGCCAATGTCAAGAAGTAGAGTTTTCACCCAGATAGGATGTCCCTACTCAATGCTATACGACATAAAGAGTTATAATGCAGATTCGAAGGGATGCGATCATATAAAACGTAGAGACATTTAGAAAACGCTGATCTACAACTCTTGAGATTACAAACTATCAATGCACTCATACTTGACAAGATTTCCGCAATAGGGGCACCTCAGTGCCACTTCCAATAAGAGCACCTGTGAAGGACAACTACAATAAGTACTCTTACACATTAAAGGTAGTAGTAACGTACTAGATACCATTGTAGGGATACGAGAGACGCGGGTTACATGTATTCACACCGAGAAGGTTCAGAAATCATTAAGCACGGCAATTCCCCATTGGTCCGGCCCATCCAGAACATGATTAATCATGGTCATGTGAAAGGATATCCCCTCCAAGAGCTGACGAACTAGACTCGCCTCGAAGCGTGGTGGCAGGCGGTCTATGAATCACAATGACGAGCTGTCATCGGAACTTTAGGTGGGGAAGCAGGTTGAATGCCCATATCGGACAGGGCCGCGAAACGTTATCATGGGCAAAGTTAGAGTTGACAATGACACCGGCTCGGCAAGCTGGACGTCTTCTAAAACTCTAAAGGGGGTGGCGGCCATCTGAAGATAAAGGAACCTGAGTTGCTCGTCCCGTTTTCTACGATTGGATTGGTTTTCATCCGAATCTCCCTTATTTCTGTCACCCTTTCAAGAGTCGTACAGGACATGGCGGGCAAAGTAAGCTTAGCGACCACGGACGACATCCCCGACCTCGTCGAGATATTCTGGGAAGCCTTCAGCGGACCCGGGGAGGTCGTGTTCCCGCACACGGACGGCGGGCGCAAGTGGCTCCAGCGGAGCTTCGAGAACTTCCTAGGCCAGAAGTCCTACTACAGGCCCGAATCCAAGGTCGCCGTCGTCAGGAATCTTAACAGTTTGTTTTATAAAATAACCCTAGGCCGTTTAAAAAAACGCGGGAGAGACAACATTTTCTGACAAAGCGAGATTATAGGCAGACCGGTTGCGCTCGCGATCGCCCACATCGTCCACCCGGGCCAGAGCATCGCGGGGAAGGCGTGGATGACGCGATGGACGCGGTGCGAGGACATCCCGGGGATAAACGAGAAAAAGCTCGCGGAATTCTTCGAGCCCCTAGCTCGCGCGCACTATCTCGTAGTAGGCAAAGAAGGCCACGTCTGCAAGTCATCCATCCATCCCTTCCAAAGTCCCCGAACCACCCAAACCGGGTTGTTTTTTGCTAACACGAGAGACGTTGATAGTCATCGAGCTCATCATGACAAAGTCGACAAGCCGAGGAAGGGGATACGCATCCGCGCTCATGGGGTGGGCGACGAAGCTCGCGGACAGCCTCGACATCCCTTGCTACCTCGACGCCGGCATGAGAGGCATGGGGATCTGTGACCGGTGCGGGTTCAAGGCGCAAGACATCGAGATACGGTATGGTGGCCCACCGCCTTGTACGCCGATGTTACGATCGAATGCTCCTAAAAAACAGTGATAGCATTCGCGAGGCCAAGCAAAGGCGATGATGGAATTGGTTGTACGAAGTAGGTAGTAATGCACATCAACTAGGAGTCGTATCGATGTCTAAAATTGGAAAATCTTCGATCTAGAACGTCTGGACTGTCGGGGACCCGGGGTATTTCAAGGAGCGAAATCTATTTGGTCGCCGGTTGGGCGGTATTAAAGGTTCATTGGTGTTATGCACCCCACAAAGATCGTCGCCTTTGAGCGTGGCTGGCAAATCGATAAATGTGACACTTGATCGCAACAATTTGATTGCATGAGCTGTACGAGTTCCCTCCGCTCGGTATCATGTCGAGTTTTTTCTTCATCTTTATCTTTTTTACCTTTTTCCTATTTTTCCTATTCTTGTACATATGTACGTATGGCTTGTATCGGACCGGATTGCTGGTATCAATTATAGCGATGGCATCTCATGATAATGTCTTTCCATATACCTCCTTACTCATTGAGTATGAGTTCACTCGCTATTATTATAATCTTGAATAAGAATGATGATGATAATAAAAGGAAGGAGGAAGTTTTCGCGAGTCTAGACTCTTGTGCCACAGCTGGAGGGATGGATGGCCCCTGTCTACTTAAAGCGGAGCTAGACACAAGTCACGCAGCAGTAGGATATTTGGGATAGCCTTGTGCCCCCAGGATTCAATGTTGTGTTGTACGAAATCCCATACCTACAGCACTTACCTTACGAGGTAGGTCCCTACGGCAGGGTACATATTTCCAAGGTTCTTAGCCCAAATCCTTAACTCCATCTTCCCAGCTTCCCGGATTTATCTATATTCTTATCTCACTATCTAGATTTCCATCTTTCATCTTTTTCTTCCTAACAAAAATAAAACATTACAAATTCAATATATCCTGTTTCTAACAATCCTGTTTCTTAACAGTAGTATTTTCAATAACCATCCCATACCTAATGGTTGGTATTATAAATGCCAAGAGTAAGCCGCCTACGCCACAACGGTTCACTTGGCTCGAATCAGATGTCCAATGGAGGAATATGCCAAGGTTCCCTGTTGGTCTTAACCGTTCATCTGTACATCTGGGACCCTTGGCGTTTCCATTTTCCAGATTTCATCCGTGTTGCGACAACGGCAATTACTATCTAAACTTGGCGACCATCTGTCCTTCTTTGCTAACGTTCTTTTGCCTCGTTTGCCTCTTTCTACATAGTAATTGACCAATTGACACATCCATTCACTCATCAATCTATCCAATTCAGGGCCAAGTTCCAAACCTCTTTCCCTATTTTCGTGGTTTTGTTCTTGCTTTTGCTTTTACTTCTCTTGCTGTTTTATCTACCTACAGCTATCTTGTGAGGATGTTTCAGTAGATCGAACCACCTTCATGTGAGCTTGCTGCTTGCTTTTTGAGCCTCGGTCGACCGTCTGCGAGCTCGTATTCTGCCTAGTTAGCCCCCCCTCAAGGCTGTTCCATATTCGTTCTAGACCTTTTCACACTCTTTTATACCTTTCTGGATAGAAATGATGGAATTGAGTCTTGGTTAAACCTCATTTCATTACCTTCCAACCTCGTTCTAGGCTGGTGAGATCGAGACATTGGCTTGAGGGCCCCTCGTCTATTCCCCTTTGCCCCACCTTGAAGCTGCTTAGGACTTTCTCAAGGCTGAGCAGCGGCTTAAGGTTGTATATCAGGTGTAATCGCAATCATGTTACGCCTTCGGAGATATCGCTATTACGTCTTCTTTGCCGCTATCGTCGTGTTCCTCTTGTATCGTGTCACCCAGAATAGCGAGCAATGGGAATCCGTCTCCGCCTCCATTCCCTACACTAAAGCCCCACCCAAGTCGCCTCCTGGACAAGGCTTGGGCCTCACTAACAAGCAAACTCGTCCCGTGAAGAGCGACACTAAGCTCAACAGCGATGCCACCGACTCGAAACAACAATTGCGAGAGAAGGTGGAAAAGGAGCAGGAGAGGATCCAGATTCCTCACTTGAAGCCTGCCACCGGCGAAGATGACACCTCGAACCTCGAACCCCCTACTGCCGCCGCGGACAAAAAACCATCAAACCGAACCAAGGTAGTCGTATACGATAAAGAAGAAGCCGCGAAGACCACCACAGCCCCATTGATTAGTATACCAGATAAGAATGTTGGTCAAGGGGCTAAGGGTATTGGAAAAGGCGTTCATGGAGCACCAGGTCTGCATAAGACTGAGACTCAGAGTGCAACCACGACGATCCACTGGGAGAAGTTTCCCGAGCATTTCCCCGTTCCTACAGACGAAATCATTCCCTTGCCGACCGGGAAACCTAAACCCATCCCAGCCGTCCAATACGATTTCGAGAAAGAGTCGCCTCAAGCCCGTGAGAAACGTTTGGATCGCCTCGCCAAGGTCAAGGCCGAAATGGTGCGTGGCTGGAATGGCTACATGACACTTGCCAAGGGACATGACGAATTGAGCCCTGTATCGAAGAAGTTCCGGGACCCATTCTGTGGATGGGCCGCGACCCTGGTTGACGCTCTCGATACACTATGGATCATGGGGATGAAAGATGAGTTCGAAGAGGCACTCCTTGAAGTAGAGAAGATCGACTTTACCACCTCTGAATTTCGCTCCGAGATCCCTGTCTTCGAGACCACCATTCGATACCTCGGTGGTTTGGTAGCAGCCTACGATGTCAGTGGTGGCAAAGCTGGAGGTCATGACATACTTCTCGAGAAGGCCATCGAACTTGCTGAGATTCTGATGGATGTGTTTGATACGCCGAATCGCATGCCCGTTCTGTACTACAACTGGAAGCCTGCCTTTGCGAAGCTGCCAAAGAGTGCTCAGGCGGGAGTAAGTGTCGCGGAATTAGGCTCTCTTGCCATGGAGTTCACACGACTTGCGCAAATCACAAAGGAGGATAGATATTATGATGCCGTAGCACGCGTCACAGATGCTTTCTACGACTGGCAAGAGCGGGGAACATCGATTCCCGGCATCTTCCCTGAGCGCGTCGATGCGAGTGGGTGCAACAGAACTGCCCAAGCGGAAATTGCTGCCAAGGAAGCCAAGGAAGCCCAGCTTGAAATGGAACAGCAAATTGAGCTTGCGAAATCCAGTTCTAAGACTACTGAGAGCAGTAAGCTTGATATCGAAGCAGACGGCAGCCGAGGAAAACCTGTTAAAAGCGAGTTCCAAACCTTAGACCGCCGCTCTGAGGTGGGGACCCCTGATGACGATGGCACCAATGGAGCTAAGATCGAACATAACGGCGAGGAAATGTACGCACCCGTGAAAGAAAAAAGCTCTCGGGACGACACGGAAGATGATGTAGCCGTGCTCGATAACCGTGATAGTAAATCCTTCGACACCGAGCCTAAGAAGGAGAAGAATAAATGTGTTCACCAGGGACTCACGTCGGGATCGTGGAACTTAAACGAACAATACAGCATGGGTGGAAGTCAAGACAGCACATATGAGTATTTTCCCAAACAGTGGCTTCTCCTCGGCGGCCTCGAACCAAAGTATAAAGAGTTGCACATGAAGGTAGCTGCGGCCGTAAAAAAATGGTTGCTCTTCCGGCCGATGATTCCTGATGATCATGATATCTTGTTCTCCTCCAAGATTAACACTCGAGGAAATCCGGAGACAGATGCTTCAACCGAGTGGGAAGTCACGCATCTCACGTGTTTCATCGGCGGCATGTTTGGGATGGGCGGAAAGATCTTTGACGTTCCTGAGGACGTAGAGATTGGAAAGAGACTCACCGACGGCTGCGTTTGGGCTTATGAAAATACGCCAAGTGGTATCATGCCCGAGGGCGCGACGGTGGTCCCTTGCGCTGAGGTGAACAATTGCCATTGGAATGAGACGCTGTACCGGCAATGGATAGATCCACTTTACACAACCCGGATCGAACAGATGGCTGATTACGAAAAGCAACATAAAGAGTGGAAGACGCACCAGGCGCAGAAGGCGAAAATGAAGGGACATAAAAATCTTGGTACCGCATCTGAGGGAACGTCTCACAGCAAAGGGTCGAGCGATAAGTCGCGCTTGGCTGATCTTGACGATGAAGAGTCGGGTAGCTCACAAGGAGTCGCAACCCACAAGGGACATGGCGTAGATGAATCTGAAAGCGTCGGGATCCAGAAGAGGGCTCCCCCTGGATCGAGGGGTAGCTTGACTGATGATGACACCGACAGCAGCAGCCTATCTGGAAAGTCGGCCCAGGCGGTCGAGCTAGAAGATGCACTAGACATCAACATGGTTAGTGATAGTGTAGCCAACCCGCGCAGCAACGGTGCTGGCCAGATTCCTCTTAAGCAGGAGGAAGACGAGATCATCGAATTTCAAGAACCAGAGCGCCCGATGTCCCACGAGCAATACGTGTCGAATAAAATCGAGTCGGAGAACCTTCCGCCTGGGTTCGTCAGTGCCAACTATCACTCGTATATCCTTCGGTAAGTGAACCCCGTGCATGCCAAACGTGCATAGGCATCCATAATATGTGACCGAGGCCTGGCTAATCCGTGCCGTGTTCCAGACCAGAAGCTATCGAGTCTGTTTGGTACATGTACCGCATCACGGGCGAGACGTCCTGGCAAGACAAAGGATGGAAGATGTTCAACGCCATCATTAGCCAAACTCGAACGGAGGTAGGCAACAGTGCTATCGACAACGTTCTGCTGCCAAATTCAGTCAAGACCGACGAGATGGAGAGCTTCTGGCTTGCGGAAACGCTCAAATATTTCTATCTGCTGTACGTGGCCCCGATTTTGACATTGAGAAGTAAGTCGAGATGAGAGTTACTGATGAACCACACAGGTACTCGGATCCGAGTCTTATCAGTCTGGATGAGTGGGTTTTGAATACGGAGGCGCATCCGTTCAAGCGACCTATCTGAACGGAAATTTAGATAGTTGATAGACCTGAGGCAACTGAGGTGGGAATGAGGTCGTTAAGTTGTGTATAGATAAGACCCAACCAGGTCGGGCCGTTGGATATTCATTGGGCATTCTGCAAATGTTGTATGATGCAGGAACCATGGCACTAGAAACGGGGACTTACATACTTATTGTGTTCCACAACGGCTTTTTTTTCCACGCAAGCGACCGGGGGACCGGGGGTAAATGCGTCGTCATCAAAACATCCCACCAAAGCTTCAGGGCTTACAATTGCTCACAATACTCACACACAAACTTCGCACTAGTATTCTTAAACCTGGGTCTTCCCGGCCCTAAAAAGACAAAGCTCCCGCTTTTTTTATAGATCATATCATCTCATGGCCCGGCGACGACATCACCCTATACATTTACCTAAGCTGGTTACACAACCTTTACCAGCGATGTGAGAGTAAAGCAAAAAGGGTAGACTCGGGTTAAGATTCGGTAGCAGAAATATCATGTCTAAACCAGTTCTAGACACCGAAAACAAAGTGCGTGCATTGTTGTACATTTTGATATCTTTGTAGATATTTTTGTATAACCTGATCTAATGAGATAAGGCAAACTGTCGAAAATGACTCTTCTACTAAAACCAAAACAATTAACATTTTTAGTCTCAACTCCCGAGGCAATACGGTAATACCCTTCTACTGGGTATTCTAGAAGCATTGCTTACACATCACGAGAATTCCTTATTTAGAACCTTGGGAAACTGAATCCCATTGGTTCAACATTACCGATAAGAGAATTAAAATAACGAGTACAATCTGAACCAGATTCTCCGCATTTCGCTATCCTGCAAGAGGCAAAACTCGGCTCCGATCACACGATTTGGGAAAAACGGTAAGAACCCACAAGTTGCCACATCAAGGCAGCTGGGCGAGAGGGAACGGGAGCGGCAACACCGCCGCAAGAGAAAAGACAAGAAAGAAAAAATGGAATGTACGTACAGATATACATGGTATGTATCTGCATATGTACGTAATATTACTTGTTAATAGGATTCAGGCTCGTGATACCCGAATTCGAAGGTTTTAAAAGCGCAGGGCTGAGCCGCGTTCTAGATCGAATCTTACACCTTTCCACCTTTTAGCAGCAGTTATGTTTATTCATCTTACCTGAAACTGACTACATCTAATGTGATCTTCACTTTTACCCAGTCAGTAAATTCTCCGCAAAAGCACGCAACAAATAAAAAGAAGGCTGTGGGAAACTTTTACATAATAATTTAAACGCCGCATGAGGTCGCCAACTTTTCTTTTTTTTTTCACGGTCTCCTATGCGTGACTCTCCTAGGAGCAGAAGATGAGAATGAACGGCACCGATGATGTGGCCTACGCGGCCGACGAGGCTGCGCGCAGTGAGGGGGAGCCGAAGGAGGAGCTCGAGCGCACCGCGTCGAATCGGATCGGGGAGATGAGTCTGACCAGTAATCATCAGCTTAAACGAGGGCTGAAGAGTCGACATATCCAATTCCTTGCCCTCGGAGGCGCGTGAGTTACCTCTCTCTTGAATTACTCGTACCCACCATCCTCGAGGTACAATGTATACCTAGCAATAGATGTCGCTTACTAAACGCGCTCGCTAGAATCGGGACGGGTCTGTTCATAGGTTCGGGCCAGATCCTCGCGACCACAGGCCCGGCGCCGCTCTTCATGGCGTATCTTTCCATGATGTTCATAGTCTGGGTCGTCATGAACGACCTCGCCGAGATGGTGACGTACCTTCCCATGAAAGGGATCTCGATCCCGTACTTCGTGGGCCGCTTCGTCGAGCCCAGCCTCGCCTTTGCTGACGGCTGGAACTACTGGTACGCGTACGCGATGCTGGTGGCGGCGGAGTGCACCGCCGGCGCCATCATCTTGGAGTACTGGACGCACGCGGTGCCGGTGGCGGTGTGGATCGCCATCCAGCTGATCGTCATCCTGCTGCTAAACATCATCGCCGTGTCCTTCTTCGGCGAGGCCGAGTTCTGGTTCGCCAGCATCAAGCTGCTCACCATCCTCGGCCTCATCATCCTCGGCATCGTCCTCTTCTTCGGCGGCGGGCCCAACCACGACCCGCTGTACTTCCGCAACTGGCAGGACCCGCCGGGCGCCTTCGTGCCGTACCTCGTGGGCGGGAACACGGGCCGCTTCCTCGCGTACTGGACCGCCTTCGTGCGCGCGGGCTTCTCCTTCATCACGTCGCCCGAGCTTATCGCGCTCTCGGCCGGCGAGACCGTGGCCCCGCGCCGCAACATCCCTAAGGCGGCGCGCCGCTTCGTCTGGCGCCTCGCCATCTTCTACGGCCTCGGCTCCCTCGTCATCGGCGTCATCGTGCCCAACGACGACGACGATCTGCTGACCGGCAGCTCCAACGCGTCCGCCAGCCCGTACGTCATCGGCATCGCGCGCGCGGGCATCGGGGGCCTCAACCACGTCATCAACGCCGCCGTGCTGACCTCGGCCTGGTCCGCCGCCAACGCCTTCTGCTACTCCGGCTCGCGCGTGCTGTACTCCATGGCGGTGAACGGGCAGGCGCCGCGCTTCTTCGGCCGCACGACGCGGCGCGGCGTGCCCTGGGTCGCCGTGCTGTCCACGCTCGCGGTCGGGTGCCTGGCCTTCCTCAACGTGTCGAACTCGGGCGCCGTCGTGTTCCAGTGGTTCACCAATATTAGTACCATATCTGGCTTCATCGCCTGGATCGTCATCATGATCACCTACATCCGCTTCCGCAAGGCCATGGAGCACCACGGCATGATGGACGCCCTGCCCTTCCGCACCCCGCTGCAACCGTATGCGACTTACGTCGTGCTCTTCCTCATCTCCCTCCTCACCCTCACCAACGGCTTCCAGGTCTTCTTCCCCTCCCAGTGGAGCGCCTCCAGCTTCCTCGCCGCCTACATCACCATCCCCATCTTCATAGTGCTGTATGTCGGGCACAAGCTCGTTTACAGGACGCGCTTCGCTATCAGGGTCGAGGATGTGGATGTGCTTACTGGCAAGAAGGAGATGGACGAGATGTGCGCGGCGGATGTCGAGCCCGTGCCGAAGAATTGGGTGGAGAAGGCGTGGTACTGGCTTGCTTGAGATGTTTTCATGTGGTTAGGGCGACAAGATGAAGGCGGTGTTAACGATGTTATGTTGGAAATAGGAAGCGCCGGAGATGAGATATCCTTGTATTGATACCCATTGGAAAAGAAGAAAAGACGTGGAAATATGCGATGTTGGATCTATTGAATATGACGAATCTTTAAGCAACTAGTGTCTTGCTACTAGGTTATCCCGTGTACGTGAACCCAGTTAGTGGTGAAATCGTGGCTATATGGGGTTCAGATTATATTTAGTCGCGAGCTAAATTAGTTGAATATCTCAACACGCTACGGCCCGTTCTATCTGGGCAGAAGGGCATGGTTGAACACCATGATAGGAGTAGCAAACAATAGATATAACATTGATACACAATAATGTGCAGATAATAATAGATTGGTTGTTATTCGCTCACGTTCATATCTCATACTCTTCAAAATTCAAACAAGGTAAAAAAAGCAAACGGTTAAGTAGGATGATTTACCCTCAGATTAGAAGCAAGCCCAAAACCATCAATCCCAATACCCTCCACAAGCCACCACCACCACGCCGCGCCGCAGCATCACTAGACGCCGCCGTAGAACTCGACCCCGCAGCCGACGAACTGGTCGCAACATACGTCGCCGGCACCGTGACCTCCACCACGCCAACCCCGCCCGCCGTGTTGGCCCAAAGACACACCGGCGTCCCGGACGCGCCGTACGTCGGCGTCGCCCAGCCCCACAGGTCGTTCGTGACGGTAGCCTCGGCGCTCGCGCTCGCGCTGGCCCAGGTGACGGGGTACGGCGACGCGTTCGACGCGTCCGTCGCGGCCAGGCTCGCGAGGGGCGTGCCTGCCGTGCCGGGCGCGCACGCCGTCCGCACGCTGGGGACGGGCGTTAGGACTTGCGATTGCACGCCGGAGACGCCGCAGCAGAGGAGGTCGGACAGGTTGACCGGCTGAGTGTTGTTGTTGTTGTTGTTGTCTGAGGCGGCGTAGGGGTACGTGATGGTGTTGGAGGAGTTGTACAGGTCGAAGGCGGTGTCCACGATAATGCCCGCGCAGCATATGCTTGTGAAGTCCTCCAAAGGGGCCGTGGCGTTGCTCCGGGAGGGACACGGTGGGGTGAAGAGGGATCGGCGGGGGGACTCGGGCACTAGACACCATTCTGCGATGGGGCCGGTGGGGATGGATGTTGTGACGGAGGATGGCATTGCTTGTGTGGGTTTAATAAGGCTTAGAAAGGATCTTGTTTTTTAGAGACGTGCTGTCATGCTTTTGCCATGTTGAAGCAGATGAGATAAGATGAGAGGACTTGAAGCTGTGAGTATTCTCGCGCATCTCCTGAATCCCCGGTCCTCGTTGTCAGAGCGCCGAGGGATTCCCGTCACATCTCGCTTAGCGCAAACCAGTCGTTAGACTTATATATGGTACCTACCGGTATCTGAAATGTGTCGATGGGAGCATGATTTCATTATCAATTACATTGAAAGTATAAGTTTTCGAATACTATTCAAGAATGAATAAGGTAAGATGAAAAAGTACCGATGTTTTGAAATAATGAATCTGCAATGACCACTTTATGATCAGGTACTTAGGTACATAGGTACCTTGTAGGTCACTGCATAGAGCTTGCCCCACTCTTTTGGTTTTGGAAAACTTATAAATACCTGGCCACCTTCGCTTCTTCTCTTCCTCTTTTTTCCCCTTCCTTCTTCATACTTACCTTGAGGAGAAAACCTTGGCTCAAGAATCAGGGTTTTCAAGGGGGAAGACCTGCATTGCACAGCGCGGTGTCGACCCCCTTCTATTATCCTTCTGGATCGTAGTTCTCGCAATTTTTGCTTTCTGTCAATTGTTTTCGTCATGATCGATGCCTCGAGCATCGCCATGAGGAAGACTGGAAATGATAGTGAAGTCAATCACCCGTATAATAAACGATAGGCAAGAGATACAACATACTGGAGAGTATTATTACAGCGACGTTTCCGCGTATGGCATCTGAATAGCAACAGGCCTCTACGATTCTCGTCATAAACCTCGCATCCATAACATCAATGTATGATTAATAGTTGGGTAGTCGGCTGTAGCTACGGCTTTCGCGATGATTCATATATCCTATATTGGAACCCAACTTCATAGCCATGAAACACCTTCCTGTGTCGATTGTGATTTCAACCCATAAACTTCCAAACACGATCGAACACTTTAGTTCACAAGATGTCGTTTTCAACCTGTTTCAAAATTAGCTATCATTCTACATGTCACGATGCAACAGAATACATTCTTCGTTGAATGTCATCGTAATAAATTCATTATTTGATCACAATCAGAGGCAACAGCCATCTCGACTAATAAATCCATGTCCCAAGTGCAAATATGCCATTCTCCATTCTTCTAATACAAGATCCTATACACAGTCCAAGGAGTTTTCCAACCGGTATATTTTAATACCGCCACTACTCCGGCAAATCATCCACTCAGATGCTCGATTACTGCAAGAAAGATCCTAGGTCTGATATTCGTTCCGTCATTAGGTACTGAACTGACCCTCATGTCTTCATTGATTGGTATTTCCGCCCCTAACGTAATGCCCGTCGGTACATCATCCCTCTTCCCCAAAAATACCATCGTCGACTCGTCCGCTCGTGGGCAAAAAAGATCCAGTAGAGTTGCGATTGGGCGAACCAAATAAAGACGGGCGAGAATAATAAAAAAAATAGAGAGAAAAAAAGGGGAATAAAAATCATTGTTTCACTGAGTGCCCACCCATCTTGCTAACTCCAGTTCCCAGATGCTGAATCGACCAACGGAAGAAATATCGTTCGCGTTTCTTTAATCGGCCAAGTTGCCTTTCCCATATAAACACACACATTTCGTTTCGTTTTCCCCCTTCCGTTTCCGTTTCCTTCCTCCTCCCCTCATCAATCCGCTAATTGCGAGAGGACCCTGATACTTAATATCATGACGAGCAGGCCGATCGTGACGATGATAAGTAGAGTGAAGCTGAACCAACCCATGACCATGGCGCTCGTGCCGATCCCCGATAGCACGCTGCCGTTGCCGAAGTCCTGCGCTATCACGGACGCGGCCACGGACGCCGTGTGCTGCCACAACACGGACACGAGCACGAAGATGGAGGCGATGAATATGATGGCCAGTGCGATCTGCGAGACAGGT
The DNA here is from genome assembly GCA_022578535.1 of Jackrogersella minutella. Classification (NCBI taxonomy): domain Eukaryota; kingdom Fungi; phylum Ascomycota; class Sordariomycetes; order Xylariales; family Hypoxylaceae; genus Jackrogersella; species Jackrogersella minutella. Next base: position 21,599 of record MU388375.1, read on the forward strand.
CTACTAGGAAAAGGCTTGATCTCGCGATCGGAGCCCTCGCTGTCCTCCTCCTCATGCCAGCCGGGGAACGTAGCTAGCAGCAGGAAGCAGACGAAGGCGAAGATGATGGCTATGATGATAAGATATGGGAACACGATCATGTCCTTGAACTGGCTGGCCAGCCAGATGAGGTTCAGAGGGTCCTGATCTACCGATACCTCATTGGCCAGCGCCGTCGCGTTGTTGCTGCACAGCCAGGAGCCCCCGTCCGGGTTGATGCAGATACCGAAGTAGCCGACGCGGGCCTGCAGGTGCGCCGACCCCACGATGTTGCTGATGGCCTGGTTGACATTGTAGTCGACTTGTGACGTGTCCGGCACGGCCGTGTACTTCTCGTAGTAGATGGATAGTAGGAAGATGTCGGGGATGAGAGGGGAGGATGATGAGCAGCCTGCTAGTAAGAGTGCTGTTCGACGGAATGTTAGTGGGCGGGTCCAAATAGGGGCATTGTGGAATTTGCATGAGGAATGTGACAACGTACATAGTAATATTATCGAGACTGCTATCAGAATCATCAAAACATGGTGGTATCCTAGGAACGGTATGAACCCTACAGCATGTTAACATATCGGCAACGGCAATCTCGGCGGAAAGTGAGTTACTTACGATACCAACCGACTTGAAATTCTCCAGGCATGTTTTCTTATTATTTTCCCAAATTCCCGAGGTGTATTTCCTCTGTCCACACCCGTCCTCCCGGGGAGCGACGGTGTGACTGGATGATCTCACGCAACACCAGCGCTGGAATGCGTTGAAGTCTCGGCGGCGGATATGGGATAGTCGAGATGGAATGCGGAAGCAAGGTTAATCTCGAAAATCCCAAGGATGTCTTGTTGGAATGTAGTCGTAACTCGTTCGTTCCAGCAGTTGGTACGGATATAAATAAGAACGAATGTCGTCGAAAAGATTGTTTCTGATCGTCGTGCTAGATATCGTAATTCCTTTCTTTGCTTGTCAGATCAACTCTACGAATTGGCACGTGGGAGGTGTCGTGCAAATGTTGATGGGAGATAAGGTTGTTAGGTAGGTATCTTGTGGAATGAGGAATTGTATGTTAGGTAAGGTAATGAATGGTAATGGTATGATTGGTATTGTAACTTAGAAGTTCAATTGATTTCTATTCGGACAACAGCCCTTTGCCCTTTCAGAAAGTCTAGAAGGGGAAGAAGAAGAGACTTCGTTTTTCGTTGGCAAGTATCAAAGTCTTTCCTTTCCCTTTTTTGCCCTTCGGTACAAACAATTGCTTGTTAGAATAAAAAAGAGGTTGGTAGATCAGATCGAAAGTTGCGGTGCGTAAGTAAAACTGTAGTAGCAGTGGTAGAAAGATTTTACAATTGGCCCTGCCACCAGGATTTCTTAGAAGTGATATCGGTCCTTGTCTGATTTCCAAAGTAAATAAAAGATGTGGCTGGGCCGTTGCCAGGACGATGCATCTAGCTGGTCGCCCTGAAGCTAAAAAGCGGGGCTCAGCTTAGCCGCCAAGATTTTTGCAAGTTCAGATGGCAGGACGGATGAAAGTGGTACAAGGTTTTTCGCTGGTGGTTGGTGAAGAGTTGACGTACCTGAATGGCCCACTAGTCCCTGCGTTAGCGTGTCTCGTCACCCAATCAATCATCACACTATGCAGCATAAATGACGTGGACTGCCCACTTCAACGTTGCCAATGCCCGTTGCCGAAGTTCCCGTTTAAACAATTGGATTCCAGGTTACGATTAAACATTGGACATTGGACTATGGATAAAACCGAAGCCCAATGAATTTTTTACTTTTACCATCTCCAATCTCATCGCATTTGTCTCCTTAATCCGCGACTGTCCGCATACGCTGCTCACCTACCTACATAAAGATCTCTCCACGCAATCGACAACGCAGATAATACGAACATATGCCTTATTTTTACATGCATGCTGTATGTATTAGTTCATAAAAATGCATTCCCTTTTACCGCCATCCACTCCAGCCACGAAGCGATTGTTGTTATATAACTCAGCCACTTATGAACACGATAATGCCTACGTATTATTGTTATGATCTCCACTTTGCACTATTATGTTGAGATCTTCCCGGTTTTTTATGCCTCGTATCTTCATACCAATTTACTATTATGAATCAAGGATCGTTGTCTTCGTCGTTGAGCCAACAACTCCTCTCATCGAGGATCCAAAATATCTTACATTGCGGCCCCGCAGCCTATGTTGAACACATCGTCGGGCAATACTTATTACAGCATATCTAGCTTTTTCGCATTCAATCTCTACCTAATCGTCAGATCTAGTCTGGAGTATGAAGAGATATATATTTATATGCAGTAGACATAACCCCAAGAAACCCACACGACACATTGCCTCGGGAGTGGATCAGCAGCGTAACCTAAGCCCAAGCATTGAACCATCGGATTGCCTGGAAGAATGCTTCTTCCTTCCCGAACTTCTGCTGAGGGTCCGAAATGTTCGCTCTCACACCAAATCCGTGCTGAGTACCGCCATATAACGCAAGGGAGTAAGGTTGCCCGGCCTCGAGAAGCAATGCCTCAATTTGCGACCTTCTTTCCGGGGGCGTCATACTATCACCATCTAAACGATCAAGTTAGCTGGCTGAAGAACATATATGAGGACCATAAAGAGTCGCTTACCTGCAGCAGCAATACTGGCCGGGCCTGTGATGGCAGAGATCTCGGCATCCTCTAACAAACTAGGATGAGCAGCGAACCCCACAGACACGCCGTTTCCTTCACTCAACACACGGAACGTGTAGCGGCCGCCAAAGCAGTAGCCGGTGGCTACTACTTTCTGCACCCCGAGTTCAGTGCGCAAGAAGTCAATGGCCGTCGCAATGATCGGGTCAGTGACTTCAGGACCATGTTCGGCCAAGAACTGAGTCACGTTGAAATCAGGCTGCGAGCCGTCGATGTCACCAGGAGCCGGTGTACCATTGAACATGTCTGGCGCCACTGTAATGTATCCGGCCCGTCCGAAGCTGTCTGCAAGCCTTGAATGATGTTAGGTGAGAACGCTTGAACGGACTATGATCATACGAACAACTTGTTCTCTGCCAATTGGATCCCGAACACATCCGTCAGATACAATACACCTATATCTGACGTGTTGCCCGTGACATACATGTTGACTGCATCGAGATCAGTCTACCATCCTCAATTGTCGCCTACCGGCGTACATACTGTCATTATAAAGCTGTTCCTTTCCAACAGTATCGCCGCTGTGAGCGATAATAGGCTCACCCGTAGCAGGGCAATCCTCCTGAGCGGATGCCGCGCCGGCCAGAGAGCCAATGCTCCAAAGCGCAAGTAGAGAGGTGAACTTCAGCATCGTGAACGATTTTCGCGGAGGACTAACAGGTGAGATGTGGATATTCCAGAAGCTAAAATGTTTCTCCCCAGGGAGATCGCAAGAGAAACTAGATCAGTTGGAGTATTTCGATCTCGTAATCAAGCACGCCAAGTGATAAAGTTCAATAACTCCCCTTTTAAGCACTGTTTAAGCAAGATTTAAAGCAGGCCAAGGGCGGCAGATGGGTGGGGAACCCTTCTCCAGATGCTCTATTTGGAAGTTGAAATCCACGACGGGAGATCTCGAGTCAATTGTCGGCTAATTTGTTGACGAGCAAGATATTTTTGGGTATATCTGCTCCATTGGCTATGTTCATCTTCTTCCGTTGGAAGCCGACTCTTGAGGTCTCATCTACGCAATTGCAGAGAATGCTGCATAGGAGTCTCTGACTTCTGACTGACTGCGTAGCTTGGACTAAAGACTAATCCCATTGCGATCAGTCTGAATCAGCTTACTGCCGATAGTAAGTTTGCTGCTTAAGAGTTGAGCCTTTGAGAATTGACCTGTGGCCGTGCTTTCGACTCTTGGTCCTTAAGTTCCCTCTCGGAAGATATTGATATGGGTGTGGCGAGGGTGTGATCAAATCGAATTGAGCCACACATCCCTACCTTTGGCATGAGCATCCAGAGCATACCGTATCGCACTGCCGTCTTGGAAAACCTAGTAGTTCAGTATTCAATAGACAACGGGGTTTGTAACAAATGTCCTACAGAACCAGTTGCTAAATTCCTCATAACATAATATGTGCACGTAGGAGGCGTATTATACATACATTTTGAAGAGCATGATATTTCTCCCCACTATCAAAATGCCATGCTAGTGAGTGATTGCCCAATGTAGATTTCGGGTCGCACTCGCGATACTTCCGATTGAAGTCATGTTAAAGAGCTCCCGTAGCTCCGGTACCTGATCTCGGTGCAGCCTCCATCCCGCGTCGGATGAAGTTATCGGATGCGTCCGGATCAGCGCCCCGATAGGAGAATATGTTCGATCTACTCCTTAATACTGAAAGACCGCGCGCTATAATCCTACATTGCTTGTTATGATTCAACCACTTACTGTTAGAGATTGCAAGTCTCCATCAACAAATAAGTACCTCGAAGGATTACTATACGCCACAAGCTGATGAACTTCATAAAGTGCAGTTATTTACATGTATAGGAGGCAGGAAGAGCCGATGGCGAGTGCCTCTAGGCGCTCTCATATCGGCTAAAGGAGAATGAAAAGGAAAATGACCCCCTTCCCCCCACACTATCAAATCGGAAATGGGCAGAGCTTCGGCGTTAACGTGCTGTGTAACATTCAAGGAGGTCCTTTTAGAGTTGTCTCGATCTATGGAAACTCCGGTACTGGTGATTGGAGAGGCTCGATGAGCTTCCATGAAGGCGCAAGGGGTATGCAAGAGCCTGCCAGACGATAAGACCCGTGGTGCCACGAGATTCCAATTAATATACTTAGGATGTGCATCACGACGACATAGGTCGACCTGGCAGTCCTAGGCAGCTTGTTCCATGAATTAGAATGCATAGATCGGACGAAAACCTTGGAAGGGGCAGTGGCTTTTCAGGGGCACGGCCTGCCCTGTCACGGCCATACCCAGTGGCTGCATGCTATCTTCAATGATAGGGGTGCCATTCAATATCTTTGGAGCGAACAACATGATGCATAGGTAGTATACACGTTCCTAAGGGGCTTATAACTATAGGAAATAGAACGAAACAATGATAAAGGTGCATAAATATGTATATGCATACATATGTATGTGTGTATAATCACTAAAACAGGATTTTGAGTAATTGCAAGTTTCGAATATCCCACGTGGCTTCACTTTGGCCAAACGCCATGTCTCTGGCAATTTCCGTGGACGTTTCTTGTGTAAACTTCCTATTTCGAATGTCATTGAGCTTATTTCAATGTTGAAGGAGTAAATTGAAGTCTATTCTTAGAATAGTTTGAAAAGTTCAAAATGGCAGGGGTATATCTGGTAGGAATCATCAAACACATTGTTGAAGGGAATGTATGTACGATTTTGGAAGCTCGTTGAATCTCAGCCTAGATTGTTAGCTCCTGGGTCAGGGGCAGCGCTCCTACGCGCCCTCTCAGTTTTATCGATCTATAACTCGCCACTTCGCAAAGTAATAGTCTTCATAGCCATTAATGAGAAATCCTGCTAAACAATTCAGCCATAAAATGCAAATATGTACCTACTTGTTTCGGCTGGAGACACGGCATGGATGACTCGGCTGCTGTTGGTGAATCGGGGTCCGATTAATTGAGGACTTTAATTAGAAAACGCCTCATAGGATCAGTGTATCAGCGCCCGCATCTCAGGTCAAATATATTGATAAGAATCATGCGAAACCATGAAAGCCAAGGTGAAGCCCGGGGGCTATTATATATCTCGTTGCCCAATGCCATCAACATCCATACGGCACATGTAAGACATCTGACCACCATCTTTACTACTTTGCTCACAATGAGAGCGTCCATTCCTTACTTACTCGCCGCACTGGCTGCCGGTATTACTGCAAAAGATGACGGATCTTATGCTGTTCTTCGATTCAACAATGTGGCCGGCCAATTCTCTACCCAGGGGCAAATGGACCCAATCGTCAGCCCTGGAGTTAAGTCGTCGCACACTCATGGCATAATGGGAGGAAGCAACTTCAACCTCACTGTCACTGGTGACCAACTATTAGGTTCTGAATGCACCAATGCCAAGATTCTCAACGATAAGAGCAACTATTGGGTTCCTACCTTATGGTTTCAATCACCTGCCAATGGCACCTTCAAGAAAGTCCCGTTATTCTATATGAATGCCTATTACAAGTACAATCCCTATTTCGAATCCACCATCTTACCCTAACGGCGTATCAGGTTCGATGCTACAAACGATGAGATCAAGGCTTTCCCACCTGGGCTCAAGATCGTTAGTGGCGATGCAATGAAGAGAACACCACCAGCAACGGGTGCCTACCAGCTCGACCCTACCAAGGGTGAGATACAGCCAGTCCAATGGACCTGTCCCACTCAAGACAGTAATATCGCTCGATACCCCGCCGACTCGGACGGAACCAAAGCGGGACTACAGGACCCGGGAAATGCAGGTAGTGGGGCCGGGTTTCCGGTAGTAAACTGCGATGGATACGCTTCGCCTCTGCGGCAGGATATCAATTTGCCGTCTTGTTACAACCCCGAGGCCGGCCTGGACGATTACGAGAACAACATGGCATGGCCAACTCCCACCGACGGTGGCAAAGCAGACTGTCCTCAGGGGTGGACGCATGTCACTCATTTATTTATCGAGGTCTACTACGACACGCTCCAGTTCCAGAACGACTGGGACGTGGACGGCCAGAACCAGCCTTTCGTTTTGTCAAATGGAGACAGGACCGGGTATAGCTCGCACGCCGATTTCATCTCGGGATGGGATGAGAATACGCTTCAGACGATCATCGATGGATGCAATGCTGGTTTCAACGGTATGGATACATGTCCTGATATACCAGGTGGTCTCAATACAGACATATGTCAGATGTCTTCTGCCTTCCCTGACCCGACTGATGAATGGGTTACGAAGCTCCCAGGCGACAACCCACTGTCCGGTTGGGGGGTGTAGTCACATGACCAATTCCCCCTATTATTCAATTCAATATTGCAAATATGACTCAATCCTATGCTCTTGCATACCAATCATTTCAATAGTTTTATTCATGTATATATTTGTAGCTAGTTTGGCTCCCAATAGAGAAGCTAAGAGTGTGTTGAAAATCCGGCCCCTTATTCTTCGAGTAGAAGAAAGAGATTGGAACTTGAGTATCGGAAGAAAAGAAAATGACAATAAACTTCACGAGGAATTTGCTCTAGTTCAGTGACTATATGTAATCAGCATATCTGTGAGATGATATCGTGCTTTAGAGGCATGGTTCCATATCAAATAACCTATAGAGATCTCTTAGGTCTATCCTCATCCACATAGACCGAAGGAATATTCGACGACAAACCCGGCACATAACCAATCACAAGGTCCTAGATCATCTCCAAGCGCCCATTAATACCGGAATATTGAGGATCTCCCCTATCGCTCCAAGCAACATCACGCCAACTCCTGCAGTACTCTGTCAGGGCGACCAGATGAAATTTGAGCACCTGGAGACCGTAGACAGGTATATAGATAGTAATAGTATGTCTAAATTTCGCCTACGGGCAATCGAAGTGGCTCAATTGAATCATGCTCAAATCAACGCTCGCAATTAAACGCGGGTTCGAATCAAGTTCAAATCAATTTTTTTCTTGCTTTTTTCTTTTGGAATGAAATTTTCAAATGGACTCAAATAAAACCAAGTTTTGACGTGTGATCTTAGATGTTTGACCCCTGTGAAACCTCGAAGTTGGCGAGGGTCATGGAGCTCGTTCGTTCGACAGAATGATGATGGTTGACTTCGCTAGCTGCGTCGTATTAATATCTCTAATGCGTATAGGAAAGGTCTTGTTTTAGGATACCGTGGCACTAACGCAGTTGTAAAAAGGCCTTGCTAGCGGTTGAAGGTGCGTAGAGCACGCACCTCGTAAAATATAAGATATGCTGGTGCGCTTTCTGTCTTTAGTGAGGATGCCAGGTTCGCAAGAAGTATTAACGTAACAAAAGAGAAGTTGACGATGCTCGGCATGGAAACTGACATTTCCCCTGCACATTCTGTTCTTGACTTATATGTCATTTAGATATGTTCGATGGCAAGGGATCAGCTCTAGGGTAGCCTTGGAAAAAGTGATGCTTATCCATACCATGTCGTTGAATTGAATCAGCAAGAAAGAGCAACACGTTCGAACTAAAGCTTGGTACCACGCGTCAGTCTAATATACATACGCGTCAGTACCATAGTTATCTTGAAGTGTATCGGTACGTTACCTAGGTGACTGGCTATGGTACCTAGTTAGGTACGTACCATGATTCAACATATATACCCTATTATTTCACTGCTCTTCAAGTTCCGAACCACGACTGTAGGCTGGGGTGGCGTCTGGTCTAGCGGTTGCGCGTAATGAAGAATCAGATAAAACCTCACGGTTTTTCGTAGGCCCTAGGTTCGAATTTGTGGAAGGCGGCAATGCCAATGTTCAGGTCAAATCCACAGGTTCGATCCGCAAGCCGAGCTTTTTGCCAAATCTTTTTTTCTTTCTTTTTTCTCTTTCTTTTATTCCGTTACATTCTTCTCGTGGCATCCATTATACCCGTATTAACCTTACTTTCCCAATTCTTCTTATTCTAAATAATAATAATGTCAACCTTGAGGTTACCATGTCAATTTCTGTATTAGACGTAGTTAGCTATTACATCTATGTCATATAATTTGCCTTGCACGCAAACCTTCAATACGTGTGAAGGTCCTAAAGAGCATTCATTTGATCCTTGCCTTCAGTGTAGTATCTAAAGAAAATACATATGCCACAACTTAGGTACCAATGTCAGAATTATAATCAGTTGGAAGTCTAGTCAAATTTTGAGCTCCAGAGTTATTAGAAGTGATCGGTGTCGGGATAGGGCTGTTAGTTACTACCCCTGATAGTCGATTGGGTTTCATTCTTTTCACCGTCTATTCGACTCTTTGTCTGGCATCCTTTGAACTGCTGCATCATTCTTTATGTATTATAATTTGTATACCTAAGGGAATGATAGTTAAAACTATGTCTCAAAAGAGAAACAAGGGCTTTGTGTTTCATGAAAGGTCTTTAAGACTATAATTAAATATAAGATATATAAGTTCATGTACACTGCTAGGGAATGTCTTCAAGCGTGCGTCTATGAGTAGTATATAACGAAACTACCAGAAGAGAACTTGATACTATACAAAATGGCAACCACCCCTGAACAACACTATGCCGGCAAAAGAAAGGCGGACGAAATTACTACCGATCAATTTGAAGAGGGGGAGGTTGTTGATGTTCCGGAAGAACCAAAATCCAAGAAGGTCAAGGTAGACCACGCGGATGTTATCCATGAACGCTGGAATGTCGGCATGGAAATGCCACAAGGTAAACCGCGTCCCACTTTCATAGGTGAATCAAAAAAGGAAAATGTATCCGGAAATGGTACTGTCGAAGATCCTATGATTGTCTGGCTGGGGAAAATCCCACGCGATGCCGATTCAAAAGAAGCCAATGAAGACATCGCTCGACGAGCAGCTTTTAGCCTTGAGGATATAACTCATGTCTATATCAGATGTGCAGCACAGTCCAGTAAGTTCGTTGATAGGGATGGAAAGAGGATCCATATCTTCAATCCCGATACTATTCACTTCCATCATCGGACTACAGCAGCAGACCCCCACATGTCTCTAGCGTTCGGCACAGAGGCAGATAATCTGGTTCTATACGGCTATATCAATGTCGCCATCGACGAAAATGGGAGGCCGACAGACTTCGCAACCTCTCGAGATACAGATCATGTCGTCGACGGCGATGATAGGATCTTTGAGCTGTTCCCATATGAAGCAGACCAGCAGCACTGTAGTCCATACTGTCCGACTCATTCGAGCAATGAGGTCCTAATAGACGCCTGTAAACTTGCGCGACCTGCAGCATGTCCTCTTCACAATACCGAAAATCTTCTGGATCACTTCTGTCGGCAGCCAGAACGGAGGACCGAAGAGAAGCGCGATGACCATTATTGCCCCTGTTCACACAATCTTGACGGGGTTATGGATCACTATTGTCCTTGCTCTCATGCCCAAATCCGGCAAGTGGAAACTCGCCGTCGTCGCCCATACAAAACCCTAAAGAAGGCTAAAAGGGCCTTCAATGTATTCACCTCTCTCCCATACTAGATCATGTTCGAGACATTCTTGTAGGTATAGGAGGAACCCAATTGATTTAGCAAGCTTGAGTAATGTTTAGCGTATTCGGTTGATTGTTTAAATTTCAAAATGAAAATATCATATCCATAATAGCACCCGGTGAATATAACGTAACTATTTCATTCTAACATCTGTCTTTGAATTATTGTGCTTATGATATGTGTTAATCTGTGCATGGGAAGCTTGCAAGTCCCCCCTTTTTACTCCTTCTTTGTGTACCTAAGTACCTAGGTACCTAGGTACCGAAGGAACTACATAGATGCAACCTGACAGTAGGAATGCGTTATACGTGATCATTTGATATTGTTTCGGTTGTCGTGAGGTATGAGTATGCTATTGACAGGGCCCGTGTCATACGAACTAGTATGCTCTTATATGTAGAAAGTCCTCGAACAGGCAATGGATCATAATTGAAGCGAAGCCAGATGGTGGTACCAACCGCAAGCTCATAATGCTACAAGAACGAGTCATGAGTCGTCCGTCCAGATCACCAAGGCTAAGAATAAGTAGCTTTGTCAAATAGTTCGATCGTCAAACTCCCTAATCTAATCTAACGCTATATGGGTATCGTTCGTTTTTTAAGAAATCAATCATCCCTTTCCCCGGGGTCTCTGTTGCGGACGGACCACACTTGCTTAACTACAATGCCCTTAGAGGCTATGGGTAATGACTCCGAATGTACGCTGTCCCGATTCCCTGTGCTGATAATTGTCCGTATTCCCGTCTCAAGTCCTAAGCGAAGATCGGGCATCGTTTCCGAATAATCGCTTTCGGCGCCCCGTTCTAGTCCCGAGGACTTGTTGCTTCGTATCGATCTTCCGTCTTCTTGTACCTCGGATTTCCGTGGTCTCTCGATGTCTATACGGTTGAGCTCCGTCTGGCTACCGTCGTCAAAAACTTTCCTAGAACCGCTTATCCCTAATAAACTTTTATCCCGAGCCGAAAAAGGGTTGGTGCCGCCGAAGGTGTACTTCGGACTGACTGATGTTGTCTTCTTTGCTGATCGAAAGTGACGAGAACATCGGTGGATCAATGGGCCTAGGGCAATAAGGGATGAACATATGAGACCCGAGGCCGATTCGGCCTCTCCCCAAGCTGCAACAGGCACGAGGTCATATGATATGTCTCTGGTAGTCTTTGCGAAGAAGACCATACGGCATATAGATACGATACAGGTGCTAGTGATGGTTAGAACCGTGCATACTTAGGTATGTAAAGGGGAAGACTGAGATACTCACAAAAACCCTAGACCGAAAATTGCAATCACTGCCCATTTTCTCGCCCTTTTCAAGTTTAATCTCCACACGACAGGTATTGGGAGTAGTAGAACGATGATATCGGTTACGAGATTGCCGATTGCGTTCATCCATCCGACGAGTTGGCCGTCCAGGCATTTGCCACCTTTGGTTTTATCCCAGTAGGAGTAGACAGGAATGCAAGAGAATATGATGACAAACTCTTGCGCAATAACCCAACCACCAACAAAAGCCATCGCAGCAAGATAAAACAAGCGGTAGTGGGGGACTTCCTGGATCAATCTATAGTACTGGAGGAACAGACTGAACTTGACGAACATTAAAGTGGTGGCGTAGGTGACGGTCAAGAAATAAAACATCTATTTTCAGTGAATTAGTACACCACGACTCAGATACGTCGAGGATATCGACGTTCTTACTTTCCAGAATTGACGAATGTCATCGAGACTTTTCATATCCCACATATGAGTACCAAGTCCATATTTCGTATGCACGCATTGTATTATGCCGTTCGATATCATGCCAAACTGAAGATACCTGGTTAGGTATATTTTGCTCTTAGGAGGTAGGTTAGGTACTTCTTCCGGATAGCTTACCATGCCAACTATTGCGAAATAATCGTCAAGCCAGAACTTTCTCAAGACAAAACGTCTCGTGTATAACCGAGCACATACGGCTAGAGTGGCGAATGATATACATACTGCCACAGCCGTTATCGTGTCGGCGGCGCGATTGTCGTGGGGCAAACGGCTGAATTCATCTGGACTTATGCCCAGAAGGTCGCTCATTCTAGCGACCAAATCCCCCGGGCCCGCTGGAGCCTCACTAAAGGTTTAAAATATGCAGTCGAATGGAGTTCCATAACAGGAGGTCGACTTTTCAAGCATTGCACAATGCTTTCATAGGCGTAAATCCACGAGAGAGTGAGATGAAAAAGAAAAATGACGAAAGATTGTGTATCGTACACCGTCTGGGTTTTCTTTATTCTATGTGGAGTCCTGCGGTTGGAATTCGACCTTCCCTAGTAATAATAGTAAGTGTATTATCGCCTCTCCCCTGAGCTAATCCCCGAAGCTAGTGATGCGCGCGATTGGGGCAGCGATTGGAGGGGGGAGACGGAAAGATAAAATATAAAATGCGGCATGATAGAGCTGGGGCCCGAATCTCGAATATGGAAAGCCCATACAACCGGAGCCGGTTTCCTGGCTATGTTACGGGGATAACGATCACGACAAACGGTTAAACGCAGAACTTGGTGGGGAGCTAAGTTGACTGCCCTGCAGATTCTGCAGGTTCTGGTACGTGACAAGACAACCTATTCCTCTTACAGACCTATGCCGATCGATCTTTGGACGCCATGTGTTGGAAGCTATCCGCATCTAGGTCTAGTTTCGTTCGTAGCAGTTTCGAAACTTGGACCCGGCTTCTACAATCCGCTTACGCGAGCCTGCTATTAAAGCATTTTCACGTGAGTCTATTCTAGAGTCTACAGTCTACTACGCAGTAAGTTAGGATGATAAAATAGAACAATTACAATGATGATCCCACTCTTCCCTCGCGCCTTCACTAAACCGCAAGCCGCAAGCTGCTTGAGTATAGAGCGTACTATGTAATAGTAAGTAAGCGAAGATGCTTACGCACGCAAACGCATATTCCAACCCATACCGGACTGCGTTTACTAAATTAGAAATTGTTTTCAGGTACCCGTACACTGAGAGTTACGTCGAGTAATATGCTTTGACATATCATATCATGAAGCTGTTATTGTCACGCGGGCAGCGGTTTGCTTTAGAAATTGCCCATTGGCCGGTGGGAAAAGGACATCGGGGGGCACAGGGGCGGCACCCCCTTCTAGAACGGGGTCACGGAGGGGTTCAGGGTACCGTTTAAGGGGCAAGGGGTAAAGGGATATTGCGGAACCATTTCCTTGGATAAGGTACTTCTGTACCCTTAAAATTCGCCGCGCATTTAACTTGTCGACCTGTAAAGCTATGGCCTCTTCGAAGGTGATTTTCCACGTGCAGATGATGGATCGCCTGCATAATGTTATCTTACTTAACAATCATAGCGGCCAAGGGCCCTGGGTTCACATCGATGTTGGAACCAAAGAAGAAGGATAAGCGGTTTCTGGGGACGGTTTACGCTTGGATCGCCTATGGTGGAGACGTAGGACCTCATCAGCTCGCCTTGACGACGCTATGTATCCATGTTTTTCCCACACGAATTCAGGATGATCTTCAACAGTCCAAACAAACTAGACGAACTACTACGGAATCATTTCCACCCCAGCCCTACGATTTGAAAAATCAGAGGCACACTTAGATGATATAATTCCGAGTAAATCCACGCTGGCCGAGCAGGTATGCTGGCAGGGTCTAATGTTTCTTATCGCCTCCCTCCAGCTCAGCTGTTAATAAATAAACAATTTTAGACTCAACCGATGCTGCTGCTAGCAACCCAGGTCGTCGATGACACCATCTAATGCATCGTCCAATAGCAACCATTACCTAAAGCATCTCTACTCTCTCGATTGACTCCGTACCAGAAAAGCCTCGGAAGAAAACCGAGTCTTCTCCTGGAGAGGAGAAGGACTAACATCACGAGACATTAGAGCTAGCAAAAGGACACGACGCATTGTTACGGTCGCAATTAAAACCATATTCGCCAGCCAACTACCAGTCGCACATCTTTCCTATTGGTGCTAACCCTCAGCCCCAAATTCAGTTAAACATCCATATTTGCACACCCTTTTTTTTCGAACGGGCCGTTCCATTCTTACCGTGACTCCGGAGACATACGGGGCTCTTTTCGGATTCTTTTTATCCCCAACCATTAACACAAGCTGATATTTTCTGGTTTGCTTAAACAGTCGGGTTTAATAGTTGACAGCGCTTCATCTACACAGACTAAGCATCCCAAAGCCGTATGAGAGAGGCTCAACTACCCAAAGACAAGTCATCTATGGGATAAAAGTTAACTCATAATCGCTCGTATCAAATGCGAGGGCCTGCAAGCTTACGTGTTTTGACCTCAACCAGGAAATCGGAGCCCAACGTTTCTAAATTATCTAATCCGGTACTGAAAATTCGATGGGACTTCATGTTGCATTGACTGTTACCTTGACTTATAGGTGCGCCGTCATTGTAGCTTACCATTCACATCGCACCTTTCAGTTACTGTGTAAGTCATCTACTTACGTAGCTATCACATCATCTTCAACATGTTATCCATCTGCGGACTAACGAGTGGTCTTCAAAACAATAATGATGAAAAACTCATTCTCCTTGGCTAGCTCGTAGCGTGTTACTCAAAACATTGGCGCGATGGTCTTTTATCTCTACTATTCAATATGTCTACCTAACCATACTATTTGTAGTTAAGCCGTCATCAAACCCCGGCGCCGCTAACGCTGAAAAAAATAAGAAAATAAATTGTAATTTCTAACGAGGAATGCGTCTTCGTCGTCGTCATTGATCATTCTTTGTTCTCCCTATTTCCCCCACTTTCTTTTTCACCGCGTCTCCGTCCCATGGAGACACAGTAAACTCGCCTTTGGTACGTAAAAAGTGTGGGCGATCTATGTATAATTCGCTTAAATCTCCGAAGGACCATCCCGCCCGTAGTTCTTCGGCCGAAAACTGGGACCGTTGGCCGGAGCAGCGCCGTCTTTGGGAGCATTTAACATTCTTCCTCCGAGGACTTCCGTTCCTCATAGGGCTAGCTAGGCATCCATCCTCCTCCGACTCTAGTAATCATTGGAAATCTAGAAGTATGGTTTCGTCACATGGATCACATAATCGTGTCACCTACCGTTTCCCAACCCACTTGCAGTTACACCTCCAGATAGCTGATTGATACGACTTCATACATCCATTACCTCTCACCACATATTGACATTCTAGGGAACCCAAGAATGATAAATCTATACTTTCCATAACGCGAATTGTCTAAGGTTCTACTTAACCGAGCTATACCTGTTGCCTTTGGGAGACTAAATCTTTTGCCTTCATGATGTGATGCCCAAACCAATCATTTCAATGAAACCCTCCCAATAAATCCATACTGGTATCCAAAACACCCTTTTCACCAAATTACATATTAACCTAACCAAGAAAAGGTCCAGTCGTACTTGAATCTTCATATTATGACCTCCAAATTTGTTGGATCTCTTTAGTTCAGGTCGTTATTCCAAATTCTTCCTATACTAGTTCCCTAGGTCGACTCTCCAACCCCTGTTGATGATGATATTCTCCATCCCGTGACAACATTGGATGTAATGCAATGGGAGGCGATTGTGTAAACTGATAGGCTGGTGAGTTAGCACAGATGGTAAGCAGAGGATTGAACTGTCCAAACAGTGACAGTTCGGACGATGATGTAGACGTAAAAACAATATAACAAGCTCCCTTCCACCCAGAATAAAGACAACCATGGAATAACCTATCACCATTCCCGGGAGACACTCACATCCAACGAGGGAGGACGAGCGGATAAAAGAGAAATAATAACGTAAGTTGGCTCACTATGACACCGACCACGTAGAACGTACCTCTTTGCTACCATGTTCGATCTCGTGGTACATGTCTTTCCCCGAGTTATCGCGCCCGCGGCATAAAGCCGTGATATGGAATGGGTCTAGCACCTTCATAATAAGAGGTCGAGTGTCCTTCGGCAATTCGGGTCCTTTCACCACCGTGACCCCATCGCGAGAAAGGTACATCGTGATGTCCGCAGGGAGGTAAGGGGCCGGATGTCGAATGTTCCACATGAACATGTCGATGAGCATAAGACTCGCCTCGAAGACGTAGAAGGGCCACTCGGTGCTGACTACGGCATCGACGGAGTGTTCCACGCCACGGTAGACTGTCCGTATCAGGATGAGCCCGACGCTCACGTACAACGTGACGACATTCTTCTGGATGCCTGGCGCCTCTGCGATGCCGGCCTGCGCGCACCGCCGGTGGAAGTATCCAGCTAAAATCAGGATGGATATTAAAACTGCGATCTGCAGGGCTAATGCCGTCCACATCAGAGTACTCCCAATCGTAGGGTTGGTTTTGGGGTTAGCTATTAATGAGGCAGCGACGCCATTTATCCCCTCGATAACCATGGAGATCATTCCGAACGATGAGAGGACCCGGCCCGGTTCCATTGGCGAGAGGTAAGGGACATAGTAGAAGACACGCCCGAGGATGTCGTAATTAGCTAAGGATAATAAAGGTCTAGATTGCAAGACTACCGTCAATATGACTTGTCTTTTCATCTGGAACAGGGGTTGCGGGTGGATTGTAGACGTACGGGCTGACATAGATGAGAGCAACGCTCACAATATAAAGACCTAATTCGTCATAGTTCCCAAATGCGCCATTTATTCGAAGGGCAAACCCAACAACGTAGAGGAAACCACTAGCGACGAATAGACCGGTGACTTTAAAGCACTTGTAGCGACTAGGAGTAGCAGATCAATATGAGTTACTGCCATACTTAGGAGGAATAAAACTTGGAGCCACTTACTAGCACTGCCAAAGGTGTATTATCGCTGTACCAAGAAATGATATTAGGAAGAAGAAGGCCGCGCCCTTGTTAGGGACGTAAATCCAGAAATTTATACCCTCTACATTGAAAAGGGGGGGTTAGTTGAGCCCGGGGGTATCTTCGCGGTTGGAATACATAACATACCATATGGATTAGACATAGTTATATCATACCGAAAGTAGAAATCAGATATAAAGCTGGTGTAGTGGTATGCTGTTCTTAATATAAATTTGTAGGTCTTTTATTTTAACCTGGCCAAAAAGGAGTGAAATAAGTTGGCGTCCAGGTTTGGAATAATGTTAAGACACATGGATGCGAATATATCAACTGATCTCTTTAGATCTTCAACTTATTATATTTCTATGCCATCTTACTCAAATGTTATCAGCCCGCCGACTCAAGAGTGCCGGATCGCCTAAAGCCCCGTATGTTGCACCGCCACGGTAGGACCTCCGGAGGCCTAGGGCTCCGGAGCAGGCGTTCTACCGAATAACGGCGCTTTTTATGAAAGCTGTGACACCAAGCTCGTCCCGCAGTGGCTTCAATGAAACGGCTGCCTAATATTTTACAGGAACCGAGTGGCTCGAGGACTCGCTCTCGGGGGCCGAGGCCGCCTTCAGAATCTCATCGACCATTCGTCCCAAATGAAGACAGCATTCCTTTTCGTATTTTTATAATCGACAAAATCACATAGTAGAAGTTGAAGAATTGTCTGCGCATTCTCACTATGGTCTATTATTACCTGATTGGTGATCTAGGGAAAGCTGGTTACAACTTAACCTAGAGTGCATCTGACGATATTGCGATGACTTACAATATGCTAGCGCATATAAATAACATTAACTGCTCGTGAAAGGAGGCAAATCTAACGGAGCAATAGGTGATGGGCTTCTACGGTCGCTTAGAATCTCAGTCTTTCGATATCTCTATTTCCGCTGCCATATCCGCATACCTGCACTGTACAGGGTCCTCCATCTCTTCGGAAGCAATAAACCGATTGGGCGGGTGTTGACAAGGAACATGGACTCGAGATGGCTCAAGCGCGATATTACGCATTCGCGTCATAACTGAGGCATACCTGTCCCAAAGCCCAGATTCAATTGGTAAATAGCATTTTGAGCCTCATATATATGCTTGCGAAAAACCCCCAAGCATTCCATGCAAAAACCTACGAACGGACATCGCGACGATCATGCCCTCCGATTTGATAGCGAACGCGCGGCCTAGGTCAAAGATTTCCAGGGGATTTTTGACGTCTTATGGGCCTGTTGGGCGCTGTAACCTCAAGGGATTGGTGCGATGTCAGCTTTTAGCGTGTACCCCAGCATTGTTGGATCGCGGAGATTACCATACAAGCATTTGATACTGGTACTGTTCCTAAGATCTACTGCTACGTATAATTTAGGTATTATGCATCGGTGCGGAATGTCGAGATAATTGGCGAGGGCCAGTGCTTCTATGGTTATTGAAGTCTGCATGTCGGTGCAGCTTCAGTGGTGGGATATGTTGTAAGCCCGAATAACTAGGGGCGCAAACGAGAGAAGCCTCTATTGATACGCTAGCCGAGACCTAAGCCTAAGTGTGCAATGCATCCCATATCGCCATTGTAAACCATAGACGTTGTTAAAAGAGTGAAAACAGTATCACCAAGACCGCCCATCTGGTAGTTGTCCTGACTCCAGATAGCCTCCACCCCCCGGATTCATGTAAGAAAGAATTCATGAAGCATGTTACAACTCAACTTAACGCCCAGCCATCCCGCCTGTAAAAAGTAGCGCCGTTTCTAAGAAGAACCTTTACTCTTTTCCCAAGTCTACCCTGCAGCCTCCGGCAGGCCTAAGGGATATCGTAACGGCCTGCTTTTCCTGGCCGGTCACTTGCAGCTGCTCACCAGCCGGGAGCTTTATGGAAGGGAAGCGCTGCAAGATACGCACTATGGCGTACGCGCCCTCGGTCAGAGAAAAGTCCACTGGGAATTTGAGTCAGTGTGAAGGTTCATAGATCCTAGCATACGTGAAAAGGGATCAAGTGGCAGCATACTTCCCAAGCAAGTGCGAGGTCCACCGCCAAACGGCAGATAGATCCAACCGCGGTGGGTCGCGTCGCGGGAGCGGAGGGGCTCTTCGTCCCATCGCTCGGGACGGAACATCTCGGCATCCATGCCGTAGAGGTCGGGCCGTCTCTGGATGCAGTATGCGCTGTAGAGCACGCTCATCCCCTTCGGCACGTGGATGGGCGACTTCCCCCCGGGTCCGCCGCCCGTGGGCAGCATCGTGTCTCGGAGTGCGGTGCGAGAGATCAGGGGCACTGGGGGGTGAAGTCGCAGGACTGTCAGGCGCCGCGTTAGATTAACCCGGCACACGAGATTGCGCGTCGAGACCGGACTCACCTTCTTTGACGATATTTTGCAGGTAGCTTAGTCGGAGCAGATCTGCTCGCGTCAACGGGGTGATTGTCTCGTCGATCTCGGAGATTTCCGCTCGAAGTTTCTCCATAATCGCAGGATGTCTCACAAGATGGAAACTATTGACATGTAAGGACCTTTTGTTTCTATCGAATATGACCTGAGAGATGACTTACAAGGCCCACGACAAGAAAGTGGCAGTCGAGTCTCTGCCTGCAGTGAGAATATTGATGGCCTGGCCTCTTAGGGCGTCTCGATCGGGGTAGTGCTCGGCAACAGTCTTCAGGAAAGGAGGTTTGCTCGAACTGTTTTCGTCGTCGGCGTGGTCTGCGAGCGTCTTCTTGATGACGCTATCCGCGAACTGGTGGATAGTGTCGCAAGCTTGTCGCAACCGCTTGCCATCGATAAGCCAATACAGCTTCTGGAACCTGAGCCTCCTGGACGAAATGCTCTGGGCCAAGTCAAATGCACCTTCGAAGTCGTGGCTGACTGCGCTGGAGCTTGGCCGTTGGCTCCATACGGATTCGCCAAACAGGAACTCGGTGGTTACGTCGAGTGTCAAGCGGAAGAACAGGGGTTCCAAGTCTAGCACGGTCGTCGGATCGCTAGCGATTGCCTCAAGTAAATTCTCCACGTGCGGCCTGTAGATGTCTAAATCCTCATAATGCCGGTGGTAGAAGTGTGGGCGTAGGATATCCCGTGAATGCTTCCACGCTTCGCCCTCCTGGAGAAAGATGCCGTCGCCAAGCAACGGAAAGAAGATGGTACGTCGGAAACCCAGGCCCCAATCTGAAACCAGTTAACATCACGGCTCGTTTGGTTCATGGCTGTCACCCACCTTTGGCATTAGATAGCAAGAGAGTCTCTATGTTTGCCGGCTCGATAGTGAGGATGGACGTATTCGATATGACGACCTGGCGAAAGGTATTACCGAACCTACGAAAGTTGTCCAGGAAAAACTCCATCAAGCGCATTTCATCAGATGCCTTCAAGGTCAACGTCAGTATATCGAGACCTAGAGGCCATCTGTTTGCCTGTGGAAGCGATTCATAACTGCATGCTTCTCCTTTCGCGATTAACGGTCTCGGCTGCGCAGCGTTAGATTTCGTCCTTCTCTTCTCACCTCGCTGGAGTGAGCCTACCTTTCGACCAAAAAATACGTAGCCAGCTCGGTAGAAATAGAGAGCCACTGCCACTAGAACGGGATAGAACCAAATATGCATGGTAATAGACATCATGTACTCAAACTGGGTTCGGCATTAGACCCTAATAGGAGAGATGAACGCGAACTTGAAAATATATAGTAGTAATCTAGTATGTTTATTTGGTAGTATATGATCGTCGAATGAGTTCTCATTATGAAGGATTCACAATCCCGTCCCCTCGGTTTGACAAGGCTACGGCAGCCACGGAAGTGTCGCAGTGAGGAGGCAGTCCTACTTCCGTCATGCATATTGTTAGCTGCTCGTGTTAGATCACTTGCCGTTTGGAGATGCCCTCCTGTGGCCCGATTAAGTCTCTCCTGAACGGGGGACCAATGAGCGCACATGAATTTCTGTAAAATATCGATTACTCTGCATATCATATAAGTGATAGTTTAGAGCTGTACGAATCATCCTGCGGGTCCGACGCCTTTTCCGAATTCCTGGAACGGATCCCTTGGTCGGCTGGCCGCATTAGGGCTTTATGTCCTCACGTCTATAGGTGAGTTGGTACGTTCTACTTTATCTTGCTTCGTACCGCCCCTTAAATTCCTGATCGTCATGCATCAATCGAACCCTGATTCGTCAATTTACCCAAACCCGATGAGTAAGGTGTTCTTTAGCTCGCATGCATGCCTGCATCTATCGGATGACTGCCTCAAGCCTTGCGGAGTTAGTGTTAGTTGGTGATGCATCTAAAAGCCACCTATATCACACTGGGGCATACATCAACATCAATGGACATTTTTACCGAATTTGATTCTCATAAGACATGGCTTTTCGCTCAGCAATATACATTCAGCTATGTTTCAGCCAGAGACTTGATAATGTTCTTCTCAGGGCTGCGATTAAGAGTTGTTTCGAATATCCTTCCAATGTTCGATCTACAGTTAGGTATCATTCCATGCTCCTAGAATCCGTTCAATGTTACGTTTCTGTTACCGAAGCAGTGTAGCACTGTAGTCAGATCAGTCAGCCCCGCTGTAGGTAGCCGCCTAGATCACGAAACGTTTCGTTGGTTCAAAAGAACCCACGCAGCTGTGTGTCGGTAAAAGATTACATGTTACCATGAGCAAACGGCGGCAGAGGCATCTTACAGGGTCCATCCGGCAACTAGGAAGGCCTGCTCGCGATTTTCGATTTGTCTATTGATGCTAAGCTTCGTTCGATATTTGGCACAGGCACTTGCCGACGGTAGTTGCTCATGCACGCTCGGACACCGAAAATTTGTTTATATCGACGACAAATCACTCACTAGCTGATGCGCACGAATCTGCAGTGAGCTAAGGACCGTTTTAGCGCGATTTTTGCGATCGGCAGAGCAGATCGTGGAGAGACGATGCAGGCTGCTCTTGTTACTGGTGCGTGGAAATAAATTGTCAGGAAGGAAGAACAAAGAGTGTACATAAACGCCACTTGACAGAATACTTGCGCTTTCGGGACCGACATCCGCAAGTTCTAGCTTCCTACTCAGAAGGCGCAACGCCATCCCCTTGAGTATTCTCACCACTATCCTTAGTCATCTCCCACCCGCGGTTCCTATACTTCTTCGGCCAGATGCCGCAACGCCCGGGCGCCATGATGCCATTAGGATCGAGCGCGTCCTTGAGCTTCTCGTGGAACTTCATCAGCGCGCCGTCGTTCCAACTGTACGTGCCGGCGACCTGGTCCATGAGCACGAGGTGTGTGCGGTACTCGCCGTAGCCGCACGCGGCCGCGTCATCCACAAGATGTCGTAGGCAGTCCAGCACGGCCCTGCGGCGCCCCGGGTCCGCGCGGTCGTACACGAGCTCGACGATGAGGTGCATCTCGCGCAGTCCCACGCAGAAGGCCGGGAACAGGTCGACGCCGAACTCCTCGTGCCGGCGCTTGGCCAGCTCGTACAGCCTCGTCGCGTCGGCGCCGCGGATCGGGCTCACGGGCGAGAAGGCGATGTGCGCCCCGTTCGGCATCCAGTTGACCCAGCGCAGCTCCTGCAGCTCCGGAACCCCCGCGGCGATGCGGTCGCGCGCCCAGAAGTACTCATCCGGGGGAAGGGCCGACGGGTCCACGCGCCGCGCGCCGGGCACCTTCTTGAACTCGGCGTCGATTATGGAGAGCTTGTACTGGCGGATGTGCGGCGGCCCATATGACATGCCGTAGTACGCCCACGTATGGTCGCCCATGGGAAGACTGGCGGCGGCTGCGTGGACCACATCAACTGGGATTGTGCCCTCGCCATTGTAGTAGTCTGTTCGCGGTCTACCGCGCACCGCAATGGTTTGTGTGACGTGCCGTAGCTGCGCAACGTTCTCGAGGATGTTACCAATACGGAGCGGGCGAATGATTTCGATCTAACGACACTCTCCTTAGCATTCTGTCATCGGGAAAATCTTGATGGGTTATAATTACCAGCTGATCAAGATCTTCTTCCTTCTGGAAGGTGTACGACTAATCAAGTACAGTATTAGCATATTTAGGATCCACACTGATCAACAGGGTTCAAGTCTCACAAAGCTCTCATAACCGCCCGGATTTGGCATCAACGTCATGCCCATCTTTGTTACAATACCGAAGTTAGACTGTGAGAAGATTCCACTAAAACCCGAGATAGTCAGTCTGAGATCGTTGAAACCACTTATGTTGAATGAGGATGACAGACTCAGAGTAAGGGCCAAACCCGTAAGGAAACGTCTGCCAAGTATTATTACCTGGAAGAGCTCCCATGCCTGTTCGGATAACCTCTCCAGTCGGAAGTACGACCTCTAAGCCTGCATGACAGGCCCAATGGTCGCCATACGGCGTGTAACCTACACCACGGTCCACCGTGTTCCCTATAACCGAACCGCCGCCGACATCCGGCACGTCGATCCAAAGGTGGTCGTATCCTTTCGCTTTAACCGCCTCGTAGAGAGCGAAGAACGAAACGCCGGGCTCGAGGAGACAGGTGTAATCGTCCGGGTTGATATCCAGGACCTTATTCATGCGCCTGCCGAGATCGACCAGGACAGATCCTCGCACCCTAGGCGCCGCACCGCCATATCCCACTGATTTTGTTAGTACCCGGGTTCCATTACGGCCACTCCTCGCTTGTAAACATACGGTTTCGACCCATTGAGATAGGGCTAATCGGTATCTGGTATTTGTTCGCCCATAACACAATCTGTTGGACCTCTTCAGTGCTGGCGGGATATACCATCGCCGAGGGGACCAGCTCTTCATCATCGACCACTGCCATCATGTCGTGGGTATTTGGATCTGCCTATTTTAGCGAATACGATCACCCACAGTGACTGGCACTTGGCTTACGTTCCATATACCTAGTTCATTCGACTAATGTGAGAATACGTGTATATAGCAGGCTACCAATAATAATAAAATACTTACCAACCATCCCTCAGGGGTTTATCATTTCGTTCGACATTCTCTTCGCCTAACTGCTTGCCGAGCTCACTGAGAGCTGCAAAGAAGGCCTGTTCATCAATACCGTGAGGGAGAACGGGTACCTTGTTTCTCGTAGCCTTGGGTTTGGTTCTCGTCTCGAAGACGCCAACTTTCGCCTCCCTGGCTTTCTCTAGTAAGTATTCAGGGATACCCGAGTGTTTCTCCGAAAGGAGTGGCACGTCTGACTGAGCTTCTTCTGAGAAGGACATGACGTAGATTCCTACCGGAGAAAGCAAATTATCATGGCTCTAGACAATCTAAGGAGTCGAAGTATGGCGCTCTGCTACTATATACATTATTGACATGTCGTCTAGCCATGGCTATGGCATTGGAGTCTGTTGCTACCCCGCAGGTAGCTGTGCTCGCAAACCGATCTGCCGAACATTGACCCTGTATTATGCCGATCGAGCTGCGTAATATGGAGTATTATAGCTCTGCTGGGGTCATCTTTTCAGGAAACGGCAAAGATTCTGGATTAGCTAGATGAAGATGGGTCCCCAAATGTCAAATGAAGCCATCTCCAATCTACACGTCTGTCAACGCACATTATAACGCAACCGTTAGTTGATATTTATAAATGCAACATAGGAACCCCATATGGAGAAAGAGCCATATTTCTGTATTCTAGGGGTTTCAATTTCTCATATCATAAAGTTGCTCCTTAGGATGAAAAGGGTTATATTTATATGAATGAATTTGAACCCTTTCACAGGGTCGACTTAGTCATCACTGGTCACGTGCTTGGTGCAGTGCTTGTGAACCGTTATGTGAAGAAAACGGTTCTCATAGAGTACCGTTTAACGCATGTGGCTCGTTAAAAGGACATGTCTATATTTGTTTCTCGTAGACTTAGCAATGTGCATATAACAACAATGTTATCCTCGGAATTCTTGGAATACCGAAACGTTGAAAATATCATAACATGACGCTGGCGATTGTAGCTTTCTGCTATGGTTGCCTCTGGATATCGCTAGGGCGTCTTGGTTCAACTAGTTACTATGTACATAGGACCAACTCATTAACTGGCACCATAACAAGCTGGTGTTATCAACAAACCCCCTTTTCCATTTTTTTTAACACGAGATATGATGGTTCGAACATCTCGTTAGGTTATCCATGTAGTATAGTTCTCATAGGATGTGGCTTGTTGGCCTGCAACGAGACCTAGTGAAGCTTTTGTTCAGCGTGGCTTGGTAATGAGGCCTCTTTGAGGCGGCTCACTTTCGAAATGTCAACACTAGAAGTTGTTGGTCCATCTATAGCCTCGTCGATACATGTCGTCGTCTAAAAACACATCAGAGATTTTCCACTTGGCTGGTAAATAAACACCCAGCAAGAGGTAGGTAGCCGATGGATGTATGTTATGACTGTAAATCTTCTTCTGCGTGTTGATCTCAAACAAAGACTTTCCAAGACAACTTCCCATATTCCAAACAACTCCAATCCTTACTTATGAAATACCTTTGTCTTGTAATCTCCAATAAGAAGTAAGGTGCCGTTTGCATTACAAGTCTTGAATTAGGCAGGAAAGGGGAGGGGCTCATGTTGGATGCGTATGCGACAAGGCGCTTTCCTATCAATGCTCGGTCCCTGTGGCTTCTGACTCACGCCCAACTGAATGTACATAGAAAAGTTCGGTATAAATATTGATGCCGTGCTCGCATTCTCGCGATCTATCGGTCCCTTGGCTCTGATTGCGCTTAGCATATCATGGATTTGAACCCGTCACCCAAAGAGGGTGCGACATGCTCTTCTCCGCGCGCCGATGCTATCAGGGGCTTAGTAGACCTACTTACTCCGCTGCTCGATGATATAACACAACCCGATACACCACCGACGCCGCCAGAAAATCCCGATTATGACAGAATCATTACTGCCATGCAGGGTCTCGTCCACACGCTGATACCAGAAAGCCCGCTTTTCGCGACATTTCATGACGGCCAGGTCCACGATCCGCTAGGCGGGGGTGCCTACGCTTTCCAGAACGACATCGCGGAACCTGTGCTGTTTGCGTTGCTCAAAGATGAAGAGTTTTGCGCGGCCGCCGACACAAGAGTGACTCCTGTGGAAGCCAGGAATCACAACGGCCTTCCGACCCGTCCGATTATCATTCATGCCGGCCTCCAGCCTAATAACTCTCCTCACGTCGGCACACTTGTTGTTTTCTGTTATGCGTTTTCGTTCGCTCGAGCGATCCGCGACCGGATGCAGGTCCTAGGCGATGCTCAAGAGTATACTCCGCCGTCAGTTACTGTGATGATCACATTCATTGATACTGCCCCGGTGAAAGACCGAGGGGTTGAAGTCGGAGGAGTGCAGTACCAGAGGTCGCATAGGGATGTTTCCGATGCCCTCAGTACGTACATGTCCGACTATGAAGAGGTGATTCGTCTTCTGTCTAATTGGGCCGACATCCCATTCACCGTAGCTTTTCAGTCCGACCTCTTCTCCGACCCCGCCATGCCGTCACTTCTCAACTATATGATCTCTCAGCGAGCGACTCTTGGACCTCAGCTCTCGCCGAAATATGGTACGCTTGCACTCCGCTCGGCATGCCCGTTCCCAGGCTGTAATCTAGCAGAGAAGCACGGTCGGTTAAACGAATACGAGACGGATGGTAGCAATCAGGACGGTGTTATCACGTTCCATTGCTCCAGCCACGGCCCACACTCCGTCAATCTCTCTCATAGTGCGGAAGTTGCTCGTCTCGAAGCGAATGCGCCGACGCGCAACCTCCTCCGCAGTATGGTGCACTTGCTTGACACTACTAAACACCATATCCGCGTCACAGGCGCCGACTACGCGGGAATGTATCAGGAGACATTCCTTTACCGACCTCTTGCTGCCTGGTCGGCCAGCACGGGTCTAGCCAGCGGCCGGACGCCTCACATCCTGTACGCCCCCTTAATCGTGGACTGGAGTGGCGCGAAGCTGTCCAAATCACTATACGTGCGCGACGGCGGGTACGCGTTTTTAAAGCGACTAGGGATGGATGGGTTCTGCAGCTATGCGCGATTGAGAGATCGATTTGATGGCGATGGCGCTGAAGGATTGCGTAGGATTTGGGATGAGGTAGAACGATGGGTGGCAGACCCGAAGAAATTATTCAGGACGTTCTCGTTAGCATATTTACAAGGGGTTGTTCTGCAGGACGATAAGGATTAATAACCGGTGGTAGCTGTAATGGAACTTAATGAATACTTGCCTGAATGGGACTTGCTATGTGATGGTTATGAATCTCTCTTATTCACTCCTCAGTCTTCACCCCCTAGGAAACTTATAGGAATATGAATAAGTACCAAGCAACCCTCACTTAAAAAACCTTCTTCACCTTGTCCTCCCTTTCGTCACTCTCTCCCCATCTGTCCGTCCACAAGTCGGACCCCACGTAGCGCCAGCCCATCGGCGCACCACCCATGGCCCACTTTGACTTCATCTCCGCCAATGTCACTGGCTGTACTAGCTCATATAGCTCCAGGATGGGGTACCCGTATTTTGACTGCTTTAACCCGGCATTGAAATCTTCATTGCCGATGCCGAAGGGCTCGGTGGGGACAGACCCGGGGACATGCCGCACGGAATCGGGGATCACGGCAACATGGCTATATAACAGTTAATCTTACGAGATATATGGGTAATGTCGTAATGAATATGAAAATGATACAAAAAATGAGTACGTACGTGATAGATGCCTTACCGCCCCCTTCGGCTGTCTCGTATAGCCATAGCCTTTCGACGCCGTCGCGTAGGCGGTACTTGCGATACTCATGGTTCTTTTGTCGACTGACAATGTTTGCTAGGTGGACTGACTTGATAGCTAAGAGGACATCGGTTAATACCCGGTTGGAAGGATTGGCCTTGGGCTTTGAATGCGACTTGGCTTTTGCGGGTGCTCGCTTGGTTATCCGGTGCTTGTCTCGGGTAGAAGATCGAGATGCCATCGTTGAGGGCGTGGAGAATCATTCGGCGATCTGAGGATAAGTAAAACTCTTATGTAGCTTAGAGAATTTTGGATAATTGCCTAGGTAGATGATAAATGTTTTTGTGAAGTTGCCGAGTTGAAAATTGAGAATGAGAATGAGACAGCTTGAGCCTGTGGAGTCTC
This sequence comes from Jackrogersella minutella, assembly GCA_022578535.1. Taxonomy (NCBI): domain Eukaryota; kingdom Fungi; phylum Ascomycota; class Sordariomycetes; order Xylariales; family Hypoxylaceae; genus Jackrogersella; species Jackrogersella minutella. The sequence continues at coordinate 49,764 of MU388375.1, forward strand.
CGTGTAGCCACAAACTCATCTACGGATTCCGTAAAAGAAATAGTTAGCAAACGGTTGTCTATACTGTACAGATCTGTATACGGTACAACGTAATAAATGTCCCCACTGTAGATACTATGACATCAGACGTCAGACTCCATAATTAGGCCCCTCCCCCTCTAACGCGTTACCCCACACTTTCACGGCGGGGATAAACAAACTCTTACTCTAGGTACCCCTAGCTGCCTAGCTTCAACAAGCTTCGTCCTAAACCATTCTCGTCCAAGATTCTTCCTCTCTCCGGGAGCCCCTTTCTTACTCATCTTCTCTAAGCAACAAACCGGAAACGTAAGCAAAAAGACACACATCAACTTGGAACCAACAACCAAATTTGGAGTAATCAACCAAAATGGCAGGAGACAAGATTGAGCATCCCACTCCAGCCCAAGCCTACGAGATTGCCGTGCACCACGCCGCCCTCCTGCGGGGTCTCTTCCTGCACCCGCGGTTCAAGTACGCTCAGCCCCCCACCGCCGACTTCATCAAGCCCGACATCAAGGAGATCCCCCCCGCCCTGTTCTTCGTCAGCGACTTCGTCCAGCGCACCTACGTCGAGTACGTCGTGCCCTTCCTGCCCGCCGGCGCCACCCGCAAGTGCAAGGCCATCGCCAACCCCTGGGCCTACAGCGACCCCGACTACAAGTGGGAGTGGGAGTGGGACGCGAGCACGTCCGAGCTCAAGGACGCCGACGGCAACGTCAAGCCCTTCCCTACGCTGTCCGAGAAGGTCGGCTTCGAGAAGATGTCCGACATCATGAGCAGGGGCTTCCTGTCTCGCAAGATCATCCTCGAGAACGCCACCGATCCCAAGGCGAGGCTGTTGGCTGGCGGCCAGACTTTCGATTTCGGCGAGGAGGTGGAGAAGCTCGCTAAGGATACCTATGAATGGTAAACGGGGGAGAACCATGGGAGTTTGATGATATTCAATCCATCAGTTACGGTACCAACGGAGATTATATGCATCTAACGAGTACTGCAAACAAGGTACATGGTGACAATCCCGATAGGGGTTCTGCCTTGCCTGGTGTTGGATTGGAGGTGAGAACATTGATAGAGTGATGCAACATGAACTTATGCCATAGATCGGGATTAAAATAAAATAAGAGCGCGATTCACACTAAGAGATTTTTAATCTTACCCATATGTAGCTGGTTAGTATCGACTTACTCCTGCAAATGCAGCAGAAAACGAGGTGCATGAAATCGTGAACACACATCCATGTAGGTAGGGTCCGTACTTTCACCACTATTTACTTACATGTTTCTTAGGACAACGCCGTTTATTCTCCTATGCTGCTATCATCAACATTACTGCTCTTCAAGTCATTGACTCGCAGATGCCTCAAAGTTGTGATCCAATTTTATGCCAACGGCATGGAAAGATACCTATATACATATCCGATCATGTCCAATTATCAGAAGATAGAAAAGACTAACAATCCAACAACACCTTCCATACCGTAAATCAAGATAACTTTTCAACCACATCAACGACAGGTTCAACTTTGCTTCCTACCAGGTGCCCCAGATCCGCCAGGAGAAGTTCCAGGGCCGCCGAATGTAACACCTGCGCCCCCTCCGAAATTCGACTGGCTGGCACCGGCCAGCGCGGCTTCGTTCCGCTGGCCTTGTGTCTCATCTCGAGAAGCGAAACCTCCCGCCGGCACATCGTGGCGGCTCTTGTCCTAGACATGTCACAATTAGAAGGGGAAACGGCTGCCGTTGTTTTTGGGTAGAGCTCGAACCTGGGAGGATTGGCTTTCTGCGCCTTTCTTAGACTGGTTGTCCTGTTTGCCCATTTTGATTATTGACTTGTTATATTTAACGTTATGTGGTAGGCGAAGCGGGTATTATGGGAGCTGGGAGGGTTAACTTAAGATCGTTGATTGCCAAGTTGGTCGTCTTATATGTTTGGTTTTGTGGCGTCAAGGTCTATGTAAACGTCACGATCACGCAGGTTTTGACAATATTTATTTATCTATTAGATATGTAAACAGTTAAGCATGTGAAGAGGCGAAAGTCCATTAGACGGTTCTAACCTTAATTCGAAAAAGGGGTACTGAGTAGTCCGGCCACAGCTTGGCAACTGGGAATAACCTAGAAGGACTATAATGTTTATACAGTCTATCTACCCAGGTACCTAGGTAAATTGAGGAGATAATCCAATTGAACTTCAAGGTTACTTCTAGGTTCTGATATTCGCAAAGGCGAGTTTTACATCTTAGTTATATGTAGTTTTCATAGATCAAGTTCCGAGCCGAGCCATAGACATCCATATCGATCTGATAGAAACCGTGTATTAGCAAGTATTCGCTTTAATTAAACATATCTATCACCCTATGCGAACTATTCTATTAAACGTCTTACGATTCAACAATACCTGTCACTCCCCAGACTTGACCCTAATCACTGTCTGTATAAATAGAAGAATCATCCTAAGTACAAAAGTAGTTCGACTCAGTTCTTAATACTCTCTAGCTCGGCGATATCTGAAATCCCCATCATCTCGGGGCTAAGTTCGTAGTCCGCTCGCAATCCTACGATGCTACAACACCCATCGACAAACGAAAAGGTCTCTACATTTGGCTCATTTGTATCCGGATCAGGCCATTTTAACCGCATTGTCTCAACTTACGTATGTATAAGGTTTCCCCTTTAGCATGCGGCGGCATGTTTCATCAGAAGCTTGAATCCTTCGACTTCGGGATCCACCGAGCTGAACTGCTGCGCCCCCGAGAGCGATAAGAAAAATGGACTTGCTGAAATGTCGCTTTGCGGCACAGCTTCGCGGATCGTCAGATCCTTTCGTCTGCATCAACGATATCGGCAGTTGGCTGCACCAGCGCCATGGTCAATCACGATGCACATTCGAGGCGTAGAAAGGTTGTCCAATCAAGGGTGAAATATGGATATAATAAAACATGAGGTGCTACCATATATGCAGTCATCAAGAATATACAAACTATATGTACAAAAAGAGAAGCCCGAAAATGCCATCTAAATCTCATTTTTCAATCGCTCATGATATCTCTAATCGACCATTAATAGTTCCGTAGTCTTCTAAATCCTCATAAATCTAATCCTCGTAGTATTCTAGGACTAGCGGGTCATAAGTTTCGTTACCGTACGCGCTGCCTCCGTAATCCAGATACCCATCGATGTATGGCGAGGGGATTTCACGAAGGATCGTGAGAGCATCGCCAAACACCCAAACCGTCTGCATGCCTATGATTGCGCAAATAATGTTAGCGTGGTCCATCATACTTTAATAAGATACCAAGGAAACAATAGCTGAAAACTAGTAGATGCCAAGGGCTTGTCCACGTGTCGACCTATTTCACTTACCCATGATCATATGCTGCAGAATGTGGCAATGCATCATCCATGCACCCACATTATCGTTGGTGACTCGGATTCTCCATGCTCGCCAACCAGCTGTAGTATTTGCGTCGCCCTTGGATGTATACCGGTGCAGCATGGTCGTGTCGCGCTTCATGGGCGTGTAGTTGTTGAAGTTCTCCTCGTTGGCCGCGGCATTGTAGGTGCCATTACCGCCTCCCAGGTCCCAGTAATGTTCTCCATGCCCGTGCATGGGGTGATACTCGAACCCGCCAGTGGGGCCCGAGTTGCTCTGCCATACGATGTCGAGAACCTCGCCCACTAGGGCTGGGAACGCCCGGGTCCCTGGGTCCCATCCGTTATTGGCAAGCGCTGCATCGTAGTCAGGGGTCTTCCCTTCAACGTACGCATCGATAAGGTATGGCTCATAATGGAGCTTGGCCGCCTCCACTTCCGTCCAAGTTAAGTTATTTTGTCTAAAGCCTTGGTCAGTTATTGTCCCGTGATAATTAGAAAGACTGGTTGAGTGCTTACTCCCACACCATCGCCCCGGTCACCGTGCCGCCATCATAAGAACCATTGATGATGTCTTGGTTGACCGTGATGTATAGTGTACGTGTAACTTCAGAAAGCGTAGGGAACGTCGCGTTTACGTTCAATGGCTCGAGGGTGTATTCCAACCACTTAGCTATCGAGTCGCCGTCCGGTGGCAATGTGACGGGCGGTTTATTCGGAAACTTCGGTAATCCGCCTCCTTGCCGTTTGCTGTCCTGCGTTGTAGACGACCCTTGATCCGGCGACCTGATTTTCTTAACCTTTGCCGTCGAATTGCTTGAGCTAGTAGTGTTGTATTGTAGTAAAGCATATCCTCCCATGTCTTCTGGGCGTCCGCGACTCTCGAATCGAAACCAATACTGCCCATCTTTCCCATCTGCGTCTACCTCTTCTTGACTCTTCATGGTAATCAAAGCATCGAACCTCTGACCACTTCCTATTTGGATATGGTCTGTCGTGGCAGGTTTCGAGTAACACCCATCAGCAGAGATGATAGTCAAATTGGGGTGACCTTCAATGGCGAACTGGACGAATGATATAGCAGTTCCTCCAACAAAGCGAAACCGGTAAGTCTTTGCAGGCTCGACGTCGATGATATATGGCTTGCATGAGTCATCGGGCGCATCCTCGAACGATTGGTTACCTGTGCGGTCGTTGAAGATCAATGCATTTGGTTCTCCCGACCATTCGAAAGGCGTGGCTGTAAGTCCCCTCTCTACATCCGCATCTGATTTCATATACCAGTCTGCAAATACAACCGGGACATCTTCGTCGTACTGATATGGAGGCTCATCCTGGTCCTCGACCACTAGCAACCCATGTGCTGTGACCGCCTGGAACCCCATGTGGGAATGGTAGAAATAGGTGCCAGCGTCGCCTACTTCAGGGTGTATTTCATAGTCGAAGTACCTGCCCGGAGCTATAGGCCATTGGGACACTATAGGCGTCCCGTCCGAAAACGGCGCTGTTCGCATGGTGAGTCCATGCCAATGCTAAGTATAAAATAGTCAGAGGCGGGCATATACCAGCGTCTTGGTCCAATGTCTACATACCACTGTGAAGTTTAGATCAGACATGTCATTGTACACTCTGACCCAGGTTGTTTTTCCCTCCTTCATGAAAAGTGGCGGCCCGGGCATTGTGCCATTGAAGACTACCGACTCGCGCTGCTCGCAGTTCATCGTGATGGTTTCGAAGGTAGCGTGAAGGACATATTCGGGCTGCCATGAATCGTCATGGATGGACGCCGTCGTAGCGACAACGCATGGTTGCAGCAGCCCTACTTGTAGTATTAGCGACGGCAATAGGCCTATATGCCACCGCATTTTGAAGCGACGAACTGATGGGATCGTGGGGGAAACATGCCAGCAAACTTAGCATTATGACACCGGTAGGCGCTAGATTATTTTATAAGACTTCACGCGTCGGGGCATTGCGAGCCAGAGTCGGTAAAGGGTGGATCCGTGGTCAGCCCGGCAGGCGATGGAATGATCTCCATCTTTACTGCTACGGTACGTTCCTACGACCCTTGCAGAATGGGCTCCTGTAGTTGGTGGGTGTGCAACTCTGGCCAGGGGGAACCACATGGGGATCTTCAGTACGTGTGAGCTGATCCATGAGCTAGTCGGCTAGGCCAACAGAGTAAGACCTAAAATGGAGTCTACCAGTGCCCCTGGCAGTGGATAGGTTCTCAAAATAGTTACGCAGCGGAGAGCTTATGTGGATTCGTCATGGACGGTATGTATTTTTACCATACGATCCGCCACCTCGTTCGGAAAAGTGGTGAGTACGATGGACCACAGGAACATACTTCCACCCATCATTCATCATCCATTCCGAATATTGGACATGGTAAACGGAGACCGTACTCTTATGTCGGAGGATCGGGCTCGGAAATGAGATGGACGAGCTCGACGAGATAGATAACACGACGGCCCCAGCCGTGGGGCGCCTCATGCATGCTGCAACTCCGCAGACAATATGGTCGTCTAATCCCGACAATTTTGAGACATCCCAAGCCGGTTTCTTTTTTCAGTCCCCTAAATTCCGAGGATGAAGACTTGGACCAGACGGGAGTATCGGATACAATGATTTGCGATGGTGATAAAGATGGAGCCGACCGCCGCACGTATTGCTGCTGAATAACGAGTGGAACAGACGCCAAGTGGTCCATCTTGAAAATTAAGAGCTACTCATGCCCGTATCGGCAATTGAGAAGAGTTCTCTATCTTAGTTTTCACACTTTCATCCCACCCTTTTGGGGAAAAACTAATCTCAATATGAATCCGATTAGTGTGGCAATGTGAGTAAAAAGGGTAGGATGGAATGTACAGATGGGAGGGCAATGGAGGGGCAAATGTATGGAGAAGTGAAAATGGAGAAGTAAAAGAGGAGATTAGTTGATGATTACATTGAAGACTTTGAGTGAGGCTGTGAGGTTAAATGTTTTATTAAAGTTGAGAGACCAAACCATTTTTAGAACAACGTTTCAGGTTTTAATGAGCGTTATGTCCCAGGCCGCTGGCTATCGTTGACCAGTAAGGATGATACTTTCCTCTCTTAAGAAGCAGCTAACCTGAACTCCATTTTTAAGGCAGGTACCTATTGTAATACTTTCAAGGTTTATAGGGGATATATCCATGGGCTATGTACAATACCTACCTCTATCAGACAATAATCATTAGTTGCTCGTTTAGTCTAGTAAGCCCAATGAGATTCATAGGATACAACCCTATTGCTCCAACATAATTTATCTCTTATGTCGGTATATCTTATTACGCAGGTACAATCCGACAATCGACCAAGAGAGAATATGATCGACGCGCCACAGTTTTAGCCACTATCTGTACCTGGGTACGTATCTTATTCCCCAAACTTTCAACGTCCACCCCATAATTCCACCTCTTTTCAGAAATCAGCCGCATTTTTTGTTTTTATCTTTTTTTTTCTTTTTTAACCCTCTTCGTCGGGAACTCAACTTCACTCCATACATAAAACTTTGACAAGCGACGTTATTATTCAAAATTCAAGTCAAGTGGTGAGACAATCACGTTATATGTCATGACAAATGGCGAGCACAAGAGAAAGATTTCATTCACTACTTATATTATGTACATGTATGTATTTCCCGTTGTCTCTCAATGGGTACATACATGCATAGCTTTGGTCACAATATTGGTCTTCAACCCTATCTACACTACACTCATCCATACATACATACATACCATACATATGAAATAGCTACTCATGCATATGCCATTCTACCACACTACTTACCCTCATGCATATTCTATCCTAACTCTATCTCATGACAAGCTTCATCAAGGTAACAAACAAATAACCTTCGGGGGGCGGTCCTTCGGAATTGCCGTCTCTCGGTCTACCAATTCCGATTTGCCGCTTAGAAATAGGCATAGCAATGAAAGGGAATATTTAGGCGATTAAGTTTAGGCGATTAAGATGCATCGATTTGCCCTGGAATTAAAACCATCCGACGTACGGCGGTGTAACAAGTTGACGACAGCGAGAATCCCGAAATCTAATACCCGAGAGCGGTAACAGACGATATTCTCCGGGACATGGACCATTGAAGCTGATGTTGTCCAACATTACACAAACACTACCACGGCGGATACGAGGCGTGGTTGTCGCAGCTATTGATGCATTTCCGTACGGAGCTATATGCCCGATCATGCATTGTCCCAGTTGAGCTTCACCAGCAGAACTCGCGTCCCGGCGCGGGATTTGGTAGATACTAGCTCTGTACCCCTTATCAGCCTCTGCTTCTGCATAACCGCCACCGTTCATCTCTCAACCTGCATGCCATACCACATGAAACTCGGGCTAACCGCCACGGCGGATCCAGTTTTCATTAGCTCAACGCCACCCTATTATAACAACTTGCCTACTTGGAATTTTTATACATGATGAAAGATAACACGAAATTCACACTTTTCGCTTACAGCGAGGCCTCGACCTCGTCGACAATATGGACCTTTATACTGCCATTCCTAACATCCGCGCATAGCTCGAACGCATCGATGGCCTTTTCGAGGGGAAACTTATGAGTTACCAGTTTGTTAAGGTCAAGTATGCCGCCGCTCATACATTGGATAGCGGCTGGCCATGTGTCCCGATATCGATTGATGAACTTGAGGTCGATCTTTATTGATACCACCATGTTAGCTGAGAGATCCCGAGAATGGACGATAGGGTTTTGGTCAGGAGATATGTAAAATTACTAACCTCGGCAAGAGACAAATGCATGAACGGGATGTTGTTCATCACTGGTCTCCCCACTCCGATTACCATGATCGTCCCTCCTCGGCGAACAGAGAAGGCGGCTGTACAGACGCTGCTCTCAACACCAGTGCATTCCATTACCGACGCTGGAGCCGAGTATTCGTCCTCGCCGAACAATTTACGAATCTCTTTAGCGTTCTCCTCGGCGCTTAGTTTAGACTTGATCTGGTACGTCTGACATCGTGGGACAAACTCCTTTGCAAACTCGAGACGTCCCGCGTCAATATCAGTGATAACTAGCGGGTGAGCACCAGAAGCTCTTGCGGCTGCTAAAGCGACGAGCCCGATTGGTCCTGCACCACAAACGAGCGTTGGTCGACCCAGTTTTACATTTGCACCATTGATGCCGTGAAGTATCACAGACAGGGGTTCAAGCAGTGCGCCTTCGGTGTAGCTGAGATCATCCGGGATCCTAAGGACGCGTTAGTGATTCGTATCAATAGGGGTAGACTTTTTGGTATACGCGCGGACTAGTCGGCGACTGTACTTACTTGTATAACCACTTCGCGGGATGGACCTTATATCTCTGGATAGTCCCGTTGTAGGGCCATATTCCAGAGAATTTAACATCTTCGCAAAGGTTATACCGGCCTTCTTTGCATAGGAAGCATTCTTTGCACGGCTCCTGGGGCTCAACTCCTACTCGATCTCCTGAATCGCTGACAGTTAGCGATTTTATGCTACCAGCCAGTGCCAGATAGGGGCATGATATGCCGAGAAATATGATCAGGAGTCGACTTACCCGGTTTGAGGTTGGTCACTCCCTCTCCGCACTTGAGCACAACACCAGCGGCTTCGTGCCCTAGAATACAGTCGCCCTTGATCTCTAAAGATCCTATGCGTCCCGATTTCCAAAGATGCATGTCTGACCTAGACGCAGTGTCAGATATTTTATATCACATAACTAGTTTGGAAAACATGAGTTAAACTTACCCGCAGATTCCCGAACACTTGATTTGCAGAGTCACCTCTCCAGGACCAGGTTCACAGATAGGCGCGTCCACCAGCTTTATCTGATGATCTTCGGTAACTTGCAATGATGGGTTTTTGAAACCCTTTGCATGACCGTTTGTATGGCCATTGGTATGGCCATTAGAATGGCCATTCACATGGACGTCGCTTACGTCTACGCCCGGCATATCTAATAAAGAATGTTTCAAAGATGATGTGTCCCGTTGCAACAAATTGGCCCTAAACAGAATCGAGTCTTTCAGATGATATTTCCGCGACAGATTGGAGGATAGCCATTCTAAGTCCGCTGACACCGAGATCTAAGTTTCAACTTATAAGTTCTGCTGTGCCCCTCTTGATTTCTTCATCACTTAAGTTAATGAAGTTCCGGTATGCCCGATTGGGACATCCGGCGGCGACATCGTCAACGGACACTCCTAAGACCTATCATCGCGCACGCGTGATATATGCCAATGTGGGGAAACCATGCCCTATTGGTCTACCAATCTATCCCCTGCCCTAGCCCTCGACCTGGCAGGCAGTCCAGAACACCTAGAGCACTCAAGTTCGACCTGAAGAGAGCTTTCGATTCGCCGTTTGCCACCCGCAGGTTCCGCCCATCAGGCTCGTCTCCATAACTGCATTCCATTTTGCACGGGGAGAGGCAAGACGTTGATGTTACTTCACCTGAAATCCTGGTGCTCCTATAGGACCATCTTCTGAACAGTTCCGGTTTTTCAGGTTCTTAGCCTCGCAAAATTCCTGTGCGCAGAGGAGTACAGGAGATCAATAAGAAGTGTTCGTTTCCTAATTGGGATTGTTATATGTAAGTAAGTATGTGTGATTTACCCTCGCTAAGCCGGCGATTCCTTTCGTATTACTCTTTGTTGCTACAATTCGCTAGATGCCTATGTAACGCTATACTGCTAAATTTCGCTCTGTGGTATCATAGATGGGACTTGCTTCATAGTCAATTTATGTAGCCCAACTCGTCACGAGATGCGTTTCAACGCGCATGTGAAGACACGCGACTTTAGTTCGATATACCAAAGCGTACCCGATGAAGCCGGCATCCGGGACAGAATAGAGAGGAAATTTCCTGAAAAGGCCTTTCCGGGCACCAAGGCTATTAGCCCCTCACTGGATCATATTCCCCCCCGCCCTTTTCTCGGCTTTCCCATCCCGCAAAAGATGGACGATGGACTAGATTGTGGTTCGTGCGATGCCGCTTTTTTAAATCCGGGCTTTATACCTAACAGCATAATCCATACCTAGTTAAGCTGGCGACGGGAGGACCCGCTCTCGACATGTGGCGAGATCGCCCTCTTGGCCCTAATCTCGCGCAAATCTCAAGATAGCAGAGTGGACCACGCTTAGCGCCAGGACCCATCATCCCGCGGGTATGAGAACGGTCTTGAGATACGATAGACGCCTTTTTTACGGATATGCGCCGGAGGACCTTGCTTGTTGCTATTCTGGGTACGTAAGGTAGGGCATACAATATAATTCTGCGAGCGATAGTGACATTCACTCAATAGCCGGTTTCTACGGTCGTCGACAAGACGTCATGTTCACTTTGAGAACAAAAGATCGACATCATAGAAGTAAGTAATAACCGGCGGTGAGTGTCTTTTTCTCTTTTCATTCTTTTTTTATCGTAAAACTCGGCGCGGAGCTGGACGCCCGTTTTTTGCCTGTTTGGCCGGGTTGCAATGCTGGTGCCTGTCGATCAGGCGAAATCGCACTGCCAGCACACCGGTCTTGCGTCGGCGGGCATTCTGCCGGGAACGCGCCGATCTAGCTAGAGGTAATAATTGTGGGTTTATCCTGGAGCCGGCGTGCTGTGTCCGTGTCCGGAACGATATAATAAGATCTAGGGTGCCAAGTTACTCCTAGCCGCACATGATTTTCGGTTTGTATATAAATGTCTTGGGCATGATGACTGCCTAACTATTGAGCCGAAGAGTTTGTTTAAGGGAAATAGTGACAGATAATAGGAAGTCATTAAAAACGCCTAAGCTCTGGTTCATCGGGCTTGGCGTAGTGTATTAGGGGTGTCTTGGGTATTAAAATCTTGTAGGGTCTTGAGGTTTATTGACTTTTCATGATAGCTTGGATGTCATGGGATATGTAACAACATCATCTTGGTCGTAGCGTACCTAGAGTACAAGACAGGAGAAATCTACTCTTCAGGTGTCCGAGGTAGGTCTGGTTAGGTAAGGGGATACTAATAGACCTGGCAGGACTTCAACCTGTTAAAGGCGTATACCCAGGGGAAGGGATACACTTAAAACAGGATATTTCCTATATAAACCGCGATCCATAGCAGTTAGATTTAGAGCTAACGTAACAACATCGTTTCCTTTTATATTGCTCGGCCCGCCCCTTGACATCGAACGCTTTCTGGTTTCTCTCATGTTAGCTTCTACCTACGACTTACGTGTATTCGGCCCCTATGTGTTGATCCACTTATTCTAGGTCGTCCTCCACACGCTCTTCTTACGATCAACTCCTAGAATTTGACCATGTCTCGACGGCCAGAACTCTTTACGCCGGTATTGTATGGGTTTTCTTCTTATTTTACAGGATTCATACAAATAATACCCTTGGTTGAAGTAGTGCAACATCTAGTTCAACCATCCTAGACATGAATCGTAATCCCCGATGAGCAGACGTGACAGTAAAAGACATGGTCACATGTTGTTGTGTTGCATACGTCGCAGTACATCTCACTGTCCTCGCAATCTTCTGGCCTAGCCGGAATTTACTCAAACAGGCAATCCGTGTGTTCCTCGACGGATCCATGTCAGCGTGTCCAATTCGTTCAGCTTTCGGGTTTGTATCATGGCTGCATCTCTGAGGAACGGCTGAGCTATCCCATCCCCTCCCTTTTCCCCGTGTTTTTGGATGCCATGAACCTCTCTTCTGAGGACGAAATTAGCTCTAGAAGTTCTCATGCAGGCGATCTAGGCGATCTTATATCTGGATATTCTGCGCGGCAGCTGGATATCGCTTGGTGGATATATTTCGGGCAATGCTCACCAAGGGCAAGGAGTGGTACCGGGTTAGCAGGAGTTCAGTGCGCTCCAGATTCGCATCTGTCGTGCCCCTGGACACAATGCAAAAATGTGACCTGCTGACCAAAATAGGTACGGTTAGTAATGGCTACCATTCCTATTAATAAGGAAGATATCACTCTGCAACGACACACCCATGGAAAATCATTGTGGCAAGATGTCGATTTTCGGGAGGTTCCAGAACGCGTGTCCTTTACTATATCGTACATCGGTCGCCTTTGAAGAGAACCGAGTACCGCGTCGTCCCATCCGTCGATATATATGGCGTTTCACCAGTTCCGAGTCCTTGATTTCCTATAGATATAAGAGTCCCGCTCAAGCTCCGGAAAAGAGGCTAACAACTTCTGCGAAATTTCAAGCCAGTCACATAAAGTTCCAACAAGGAGATTCCACGCTAACTATAGCGAATATAGAGAGCCTAATCCACAACTTTGGAGCTACACAGAAAGATGTTCCATGATGGTGAACTTGACTAATATATTCTGTAGCATATTACAAGTAGTTCGCATCGCCTTCAAGTCAGTGTTTCTCTTCGACTATTGTATATCCAGGGAATAATATTTCTGTTGGTTTTGATTCTGGCCCAAGCTAAATTACGGTGATAAATTTAGTCTACTAAGTCAAACTGAGGCAACATGTTTAGTATTCCTTACAACTTGAATGCTCTGACCATGAGACAGCATTGATAACTTCTACCCATTTCTAATGGTCGCTTGATATGGGAAGCTTGAAAGGAAGCTGCGGGTTTGGAGGTTACTACTTACCTAAGGTATAATGAAGAACTCGAAAGGTGAGGATATTGTCATAACTTCTTTGACATCCTTACCTAAGCCTTGATTAAATGTTACACCTGCATGGAAAAGATAACTAGAAGACACTAGATACTAGAAGTACATAAAAAGTACCTACGTAGCTTTTTCTTTAAAAGAATTCTGCTTTAGGTCATGGTTGAGTCTGTAATTATACTAGCAATTTTAGCGCCTTGTTCGTTGAATGGAAGTAGTCAAATTCATGTGCAGCCAGCTATCTATTTTCGAAGCCAGATCGAAAACTTCCGCAAAATTGCCTATCAAACTCCCCTCTAGAGAGCTCCTAACTCCATGCCATGATATTTACTGCAAACCTTAAATGAAAGCAAAAGTGGAGGGAAATGAGATCAGTTGTTTTTATTTCTTAAAAGATCAATGGTGGCCTCTAGTGAATAATTACATGTCACCTGACCTCCATGGCTGGATCTATCACATCGTGATATCGGCTATCTTACAGCTATTTGGTCGGCGATAGATAGTAAGACTATCCTATCAGCATCGTAGTTATTATGTGGTTTCTTAAATGGCATTCGGGAATTCGTTTGCTGCTGGACTGAGGCCACGCAACTGCTCAGGAAGCTCGCCCGACTGCAGGGTGGCAATGTAATAGTCGATGGCTGAGTCTTCTAGGTCCAGACCTTTGGAGCGAGTGAGCCAGTACTCAAATGGCCCTCCTATGACGGAGTGTTATTATAAATACCAAACAAACTCAATTAAGATAGATGAAGACTTACGGTTATGTTCGAACGCATCGCCAAGCTCTTGGCATCGCTCCTCTGGTGAATGCTCGGTATGCATTGACAGAAAGTGGTTAAGGATCTTAGATACGTCCTTGAGGGGCCACTTGCACGGCGCACTAGGCACGCGGTTCTGACCCGCGTCAAGGAAAGTCTTGGAAGTGCAGAGTCGACATTTCCAAAATCCGAGCCGCTGGACATTGCTAGTACCTTGACCTTGTGGCACTGGCTTGACGTCGTCATCCTCATCGCTGTCTACTGCAAGATGCTTTCGCTTCGCAATGATGTTGAGTCCAGGAGTGCCAGGAGAGGCACGGTGCTGGAAATTCTTATTATACCCTTTGACAGAGGAAGAAGCAGCAGCGCCTCGACGCGCCTGCGCATCTAACAACTGAAGTCGGTGCTGGCAGTGGCGGATGTTGTGGCCACAATCTAGGATACGGATCTGCAGAGTTCTCATCTCCTGGGGCGTGAGATCAGCGGTGTTGAGCTGCTCCTGACAGTAGTTTTTATCCTGAGTGTACGCTCTGATATCCTCACTCATATGGCGACGAGTGATGTCATTGAGATTAGTACTCTCGTAGTTAAGAGAGCGATGATCTACAGCCCCGTTGGAAGAAGGGCTGGAAGACATCGTGCCATTTGGAAACTAGGTGCACGTGTTAGTGTATTGGGTTGTATGATGAAGAACAAAGAATGAAGAAAAAAAGAAGAGGGTAATGAAGGATGTAAGATACTGAAAGGCGCATGGTGAATAATGAAGAATGGAATCAAGAGATAAAGAGGATAAGGTGTGACTAACTTACCCCAGAGAGTTGACTCATGTCAGGGACGAATCTTTGGATGAAATTGGGGCGTTGTCTAGACATGATGTTGTCAAGAGCGTGATAATGTGAGGATGAGGAAGAAAAAATATGATATTGAAGTAGTGGTACGGAGATAAAGGAAGAAGAGTGTGATTAAGAAGTGGGACAGTTATGTTCTTCAAGACTTGACAGGAACGATTAAAGTTAGGAACGAGTCAAAAAGCCATACGAGACGGCGTGATGAGGCCGAATATAAATGGCAGTGACTATGTTAACTTATGGCTAGATGAGTAGGAGCAACCCTAAGCAAGAACACAAGATGCAGCTGCGATTATACAGTTGCAGTTCTTCAGGTTTCAGGGGGGTTTATTTTAAAAAGAAAATCAGAAAGAAGTAAAGATACAACGGATGATCGATCTCTGATATATTCTATTATGTAGAATTACTCAAACGAACGTAAGTTAGAGGATGTGAGGGAGAGAAGCCGTGAGGTTGAGGTAGCATAGGTTAGAGAGAAAGGCGTGATAAGAGAAAAAAAAAAAAAAGAGGGAAAGAAAAAAAAGTCTATGGAGGAAAAAAAAAAAGAAAAAAGAAAAATTTCCAAAAATAGACCGTTTAGGTACAACAAGACTTTTCTCAACGCATACGGTCTATCGCACCCTAGAACTTAGGTATACTCAAACATGACATCAAAGAAAATCTTGCATCAAAATCCATACTGTCTTTACATATTGTGTTGACTCTTCTTTTGTTATCCAAGTCTAATAAGAGGTTGAAATAGACGACTGCTTGCGGCTCAGGTACGAGGTACAGAGGAATGCTAGAAGACCAATGAGGTTAGCTGATCTTGCAGTCTTGTAAATTCCGGGACCCCACTACCCCACCAATGCTAGCTATCATGGTAATCCTACCTTGTCGTTGCCTTTTTTTTCTTCTCACTTAAGAACGATTGAAATCTTGGAATAGAAAACTGTTACTGTGACATTGACTATTTTTAAGAAGAAGAAAAATACCAAAAATATTACAAAGTCTATGTATAAGAAATATGATGATCTTTGAAAGTACTAAACCCATATTTCTACACATTTAGATAGTCCTTGTACATGTTTAAAGATTCATGATAGAATTCCATTATGGGAAAGTACCGTCGTTGAATCAACTCATGTGTAGTAGTGACTACCGCGAAATAAAATGCAGGTCAGGAGGAACGGCGGGAGGGACCAGGTAGGATGTGCGCGTTTACACCGGACCGTACCCCGGCCTAGGCAGGCGCCAGTCGGATGTTCCAGCTTCGCGGTGGCTGGTCTTGCTATGCCGAGGCCGAAAGTCCGGGATGTAGGGAACCTCAATGCGGACTTCAGCATGCGGGTATGATATATTTTAATTGAATATTCTGGGCGAGCACTTCATTTGTAGCCTAAAATGATCCATTCATAAATGGCCAACTGCTGCCAATTAGGAATCCAGCTAAAGTATCTTATGTAAACTTTGATTCACCGTGATCTTTGCCAACACTGTATTGGGTCACGAATCCGTGGACCAATAGGACCGTGTTTAGTCGTGGGGATCAACCGCATGACAAGAAGATGTTGAATTTCAATATGTCTATTCCTTAATCTGTGAATTCCTGACAATGCCACGTCACGGATATAATAGAATAATGAATGGTTTCGAGAACGTTGAGGAGCAATGGATCGATCAAATATCTAATGAAATACTATGTCTATTAAAGAATTCGATAAGCCATCGATACCTATTATTAGATACATACCTATGTGTAGGTTCGTGTAACAAGATTATGTACCTACCTAGGCAGCCTAGGTGGGACCGTCTATCCTACCGCCAGTGGATACCTGGCACGGTACCCTTTCCAGACAAAGCGCCATGTACCACGCTAGTGGAAGATACTTCTC
>MU388376.1:0-66253 GCA_022578535.1 Jackrogersella minutella
GCACTCACCCCCTTGGCTTCCTCGCGAGAAGAGGTGCAGCTGCTGGAAAGGAAGATGGTCGGACGAAGCCCTTCTCAAGGTTCTCGTTAAGGTATCTCTTAACCACTCTAAGGTCCTGCTGTGACATTGGTCTTGTCCGGCTGGAAGGCAGCACTTTGCTGTCCTTGATGTCTATGCTATGACCGTATGGGCGTTTAGGTGGCATTTCCGTAGCTTTAGACGGCAGGAAAACATCAATAAGGTCGTGATATTCTTATGGAAGCTTCCGTTTAATGTCTTCTATAGTCGGAGCGGTCCTCGAGTTCATGTGAATATCGATATCCTCAGCAGTGACCTTGTAAAGGAAATGCTCGTTCTTGTCGCCCTTCGCACTTAAACCCTCACGGAGCTAAGACTCGCTCAAGTCTGCTGTTGAGAGCTTAGCAACTGAGATCCGTGATATGGTGACGTCTTTTGTCTGCAGAACCATGCGAACGAAGATCCAGACAGGATCCTGATGTCGTCTTGTATGCAGCTTCTTAGCTCCTTGACCTTGGGGCCGCTCGAAGGTTTCATCAGGGTCGAATATCTTGTGCGCCTGGTGCCGCCTCTCAAATCCGCAGGTTCACGCCGTAGGCATGTATCCTGACAATATGAGGAGTTTAAAGTTTACATAGCCCAGCTCCCAGTCAATGAAGGGGTTGTGGAGTTTGAGCCGTGGTAGGCCTCCGAGTGGTTGTTGATGCGACAAGTGAGGAACGCGCAGTCGGTGACGTGACCTACGAATGCCCCATCTGCTAGCCGAAGCTTGCCAGGAAAACCAACGCGAGATCGCGTATGGGACGTCCAGAGTACCCATGTGGGCAGAGCTGGAGTTTCGCTTGACATAGGAGAGACTGTTCGCAGGGCCTATTCTTTTGGGTGGTCGTCAACCTCCTGGTGTCCCCTGCTGTTGATGTCTTTCAGGTTATAGATAACTCCGGCCTGGTGGTGAATTGCGGTGTCTAGCACAGTGAAGAGGACACGCACAGGGACAGCAATGTCTGAGTTTGACTCAACTGCTTGGGTAATGGGGAAGAAGTTGACGTCGCCTTGGTATTCGAGCAAAATGCGTAAGAGGTCTGGCCAATTTCCGTTGAAGAATTGTTCCACGCTGAGGGTAGAGCCCTGGGGCTGTCCAAATTGTCCGGACGTGATGGTTGTTCTTTGTTGGTCAAGGATGGTAGTAAGTAAATGGTGAGATGGAAAAAGATTTTTTTTTTTTTTTTTTTTTTTTTTTTTATGAAGAGAATAGTTCAAAATTGTAGGACTTGTTGTCCGTAGTATCTCTAGGCGGGTCTTACGGTGGTAATTGACTAGGGTAGTTCGGGATTTCGTTGACGTCATTGTGGGCAATGGTTTTAAGGGGTTAGATTAAAAGGTTCAGGTTTTGAGATGATTTTTCTTTGTCTTTTTATAAATCGATATTAATGAAACATGAGATATTAGAGGTGAAGATCCGATATTGGAAGTGAACAAAGAAGTGTGGATGTAAGGGCATTTAGGGGAAAAAAATGCTCGTTGAGGTTGTAACACTAGGTAACATAAGATCATGTAGGTGACAGGTATACTGTAAATGGCGACTTGTAATGGCGACTTGTAACGGCGACTTGTATTGGCGACTTGAGACTGGTAGCGACTTGAGACTGGTAGCGACTTGAATACGACTTGAATCCGACTTGAATAGCGACTTGAATACGACTTGAATAGCGACTTGAATACGACTTGAATCCGACTTGAATCCGACTTGAATACGACTTGAATACGACTTGAATAACGACTTGAATGGACAGGTGACTTGAAAGGTCTCACTTGGCTAAAAGATGCATCGTGTAACTCTTAGAAGTCTTGGTGAAAACTTTTTCTGTACCTGCACTAAAAGGAGATATGGAACTATCCTCTTCTCTTTTTAGGGCACAACAAACTGTCACGAGGTGGACCATATGGTAAGGGTTGCAACTATGTTGTTGTGCAAGGAACTCTAAGCCTAACTGTCTAGATCGTGGTATAAATACAAGAGCCTTCTTTGTCTAATAATGTCTTAGGTATCTCCCTTAGGTGTATCCCTTATACAAGGATATCATCTCCGAGATTAGGTCCCTAGGATCAGACTTCTCACACATCCATCTTACTCTGCTTGGCTAGAGTAATGCAAGGTGGCAGGAAGTGGAGGACAATTTTCATTATGTCACGCGAAACTCCAGCTCTGCCCACACGGGTACTCTGGACGTCCCATACGCGATCTCGCGTGGGTTTTCCTGTACACAGTTACATAGACCCATCTGGACGTTAACAACATCATCATCATCATGGCAGGTAGGTCCACACTTGGATTTTGGATATATGGAAACATCCATCATGTAGAGGTTAATTGTAGTTAGACCTTTACAACTACGCAAAGAAAAATGAGAGCATTATTAGGGTAATAAGTGGCCACGCATTCCCATTCGAGCCAGAATAATACCCTGAACACTGCCCTACATCATTGATGAGCTATAAGAATAAGAACAATATTTAACCATTAAGTAGCTAATATAACAATATAACTAATAATACTTAGTGTTGGGTATACACGGTTGGGTGTATAGATCTAAATCCTAGGATTCATAGGGTTGGGGTTGGGGTTTGGGTGCAATTGCTGTATTTCTTGTTGTTCAATAGATCTATGTGTGTGTAAAGATTCGGCTGTGGCCAAATCTTTAACAGAGTCGGGCTTACCAAGCGTAAGCCTTACTAAGCTAATAGCGTACGAGCTACGTGGCTCGTGCGCTCTTATCTTATCTGCGTCACCACTAATATTACACAAACAACCTCAAATAATAAAGTGTGAACAACGGTCACAGGTGAAATGTCAGGGAAGCAAACGTTGTATTGCCCTGGGTTGTAAACCCTGATTGTACGGAGCTAAGCTCACAGTTTGACTTAAACCAGCTGCAGAGCTCCCTTATCTCTTATCCAGATGCACGTGACCACATTAAGCCATAACTGCTTACATAAAGCTTAAAAAGAGAGAAATCTTTTGATATATGTGATTTAACATTAAACGTATTATTTCGAACGTAATTGCAGTTGAGATAGTTTACTTTATTTTTGATCCTTAGCAGCGTTGTGGGTATTTTGTAAACAAAGCTTGGATCGCCAGTTTTCGTCAAATGTGGTCACATGACATAAGGACACGTAATAACCCTGTCAACACGAAAGAAGATCCAGTTAATCTCGAAATCTCTGAAATAACTTAAGGAGTTTACACACTGAATAACAACAACAACAAGAAGGACAAGATGCAATTGATTCACTCATCATATTTACTGGCTCCATTGTTCGGAGGAGCTAGACGACAGCAGATTTGACGAGATGAACGACAATAAGCTCGCGGAGTGGGCTAAAGGGTGGCTTAATATTCCAGGGGGGGGGGGGGGCGACGACGTGAGTAGAAATAGCTTCATTAAGTAAACAAGACTGACAGTAAAAATCGGGGCCCCCTGAATCCTAATCCACCCACATACACGCACTACACCAAGGGCATTTGGTGTACACACTAATCCACTGCACTACACTAAAGGCCTTGGTGTAGTGCGGTGGAACTGATCCGGGCCCTGCTGCACATGATCGCGGTTTTCTTCAAAGAAGCCGAACATGTAGAAGAATGGGGAATCAGGACTCCACCTCGAATACTTCACCAAAGGGATCTCGCCAACTTGGCCCTCGTCAGCCGTCCTCGTCAGCCGTCGACTACACAAGGTTATCAACCCAATACTCTACAAGTTCAACAGAGAATATGAGAATTTCTCTGCGCTTTTAACGGCCATCTCTAATAATAACGTTGCTACCTTGAACGTTGTCGCTTCGCTCCGTCTGAACCTGTTCTATCACGACCTGCCCGAAGACCGGGGAGGCAGAGATGGCATACACCTTTTACTACACGCTTGCAGGCACAGTAATAATGGGGGCGAAGTGATTGCGTGGTTGTTGGATCATGGTGCTGCTATTGAAGAAACATTCATGTGTGAGCCTTTCGGCCTAATTGCTCTCGGACAAATGTCGATATTGCACGAAGCAATATCCTCGTCGAAAGAGGACATTGCACTTTTGTTACTTTTCTATGGTGCTACACCCTACTTGCAATCTCCAAGTAATTTGAGTCACCATGATATCGAGATACCTTTCACGACCGCCCTTCACATCGCTGCCGCAAATAATATGGTGAGAGTGGTGGAGTTTCTGGTACAAAAAATAGGATTATCTGTCGACCTGCAAGATTCCACCATGGTGTCGCCTTTATTCCACCATATCTCATCCTACACATCCAAATATGATGAATTATACGAGCCAGGCCTGGAAGATCAATGGCTAGAAGATCTAATGGCAGATTTCGAAAATAACGCAATGTTAGAGAGGTTGATACAGCTTGGAGCTGAGATTAACTATGAGAAGAACGGTTTACTTCCACTCACAATAACGCTAGAGTCTCATCTCTTTTCTCATACAACTACGTTGCTCGATGCTGGCGCCAAAATCAAGCCTATCCAACCACAATCCGGCGTTCCTTACCCCATTCACGCATGTGTGAAATCCACACGACTGGTTAATGCCGATACTCGTGTCCAAAGTGATAATACACGTTCTATCCTCCGGAGACTTGTCAAAGCCGGGGAAGACCTGATTCACAGGACCCAGATCAACTCCACCGCACTACACCAAGGCCTTTAGTGTAGTGCAGTGGATATAATCCACGAAATCCCTTGGTGTAGTGCGTGTATGTGGGTGGATTAGGATTCAGGGGGCCCCGATTTTACTGTCAGGATTGTTTACTCAATGAAGCTATTCCTACTCACGTCGTCGCCCCCCCCCCCCCCCCCGCCCTGGAGTGTTGAGCCACCCTTTAGCCCACTCCGCGAGCTCATCGTCGTTCATCTTGTCAACCCTGCTGTCTTCTAGCTCCTCCGAACAATGGAGCCAGTGAATATGATGAGTGAATCAATTACATCTTGTCCTTCTTGTTGTTGTTGTTAATAATGTTGTTATTCAGTGTGTAAACTCCTTAAGTTATATTTCAGAGATTTCGAGATCAACTGGATCTTTCGCGTTGACAGGGTTATTACGTGTCTGTCACGAGGTGGACCATATGATAAGGGTTGCAACTATGTTGTTGTGCAAGGAACTCTAAGCCTGACTGTCTAGATCGTGGTATAAATACAAGAGCCTTCTTTATCTTGCAATGTCTTAGGTATCTCCCTTAGGTGTATCCCTTATACAAGGATATCATCCCCGAGATTAAGTCCCTAGGATCAGACTTCTCACAGTAACAGCATAATAGTGTGACAAGGGATTATAATGATAGCTTGGAACTGTAGTTCAGATTCAACTAATAATTCTCAAAGCTGCCAAGGGCCTTGATCTCCTCTCTTCTTGATCAGAAGGGGAGATCGCCTCCTACTTAACCTTGAGTTAGATATAAGGGCCTTACGATACAATATGGCTGTAAGCGCCCTAGCCGGTATTCGGCCTGCATTAATTCTGCATATATTGAATAGTCCTCCTGGTACCTTGATATCCACTAGATCCTTTACTGCATATGTGATTCTGCCTGATCGCCGTCCAGCTGGCACTTAGCTGTTGATCCTTCAGTATGTTGGCGCCGATCCGTATGACAAATAGCAATGAGGATAGACCAGCTCACACATAAAGTAGTCATCAATATGGTAGTTTCTAACTTGGTTCTCTTAGGTGGACTGTGGAAAACTTGAGGCTCAACCTCTTCTCCACGATTGCTAGTCATCTCAAGAAGACCAAGATGCCCTAGGGCAAGTTTGTTTCCCCGCTCTGGTTCTAGTTCTGTGTCTGCTCTAGGGTCCATTTGGTCTATTTCTGACATTTTCATGATATTAAATTACAGAAATCTTGACATTACTTTCAACTCAACGACTCAAGCCAGGAGTATAGAACCATGGGTTGGAGGTCAGAATTGTGGTCAGCCCGATATGACAAGTTAGGAACTTAACGACCTTGGGGATTGGATAAAGGGGATAAATAATATCGCACTGCCAACACATTCACAACACAACACACGGAGATATTCACTAAAATCCTTAGTCTCCGTGGCCTGGTCCTGTACAAGCCATTAACACCTCAATCGAAGTAGTAATAAAATTGTTAAGTTACTTGTAGCCACGGTAGGTATACATGTAGGTAGATACTGAATCATTGATACTGGCAGACTGAAAAGATGTACAGCTCAACCACAGGCAGAATAGCGTCTGATTAAGTGCACCATATAATATTGATACTGTGCCTTCAACTACTTACCCCTTGGATCTCGTACCCAGATAACTTACAAGCAGTGAGGCCAATGATGGGTACCAATTGGATAATCAGGGGAGAGCTTATGATACAGTGCTATCCCCATGAGCACCAAACATGGGTCCGAAATGACTCCATTTTGATACAGGGGCAACGAGCAGTTTGGTTGGTCTTTTTCGTAAGACTATACCCGATCTGTCTTATAGTTTTGGAGGAAGGGGATATTCTAATTGGCTTATCTCCTGTAGAGTCATTTTGGACCCATGTTTGGTGCTCACGGGGATACAGTATTAATATCACATGGCGCGCTTATTCTGACGCTATTCCGCCCTCACAGGGCTGCTAGTGTACCTAATATTCAATCGTCTGCCCTCCATAACCAGGCAGTTCGGTAGCCTGCAGTTGCTCCCGCAGGGGTAAGGTAGCCGTCGGGAATTGGCACATGATAGCGCTGGAGCTAAGGCAAATTAGGGCTCCAGGGCTTTAACAACAACAGTGGACAACCAAACTTTTCACTTTTCTTCCCTCTTTTCATACGGTGATTATTTACATCTAAAATACAATTAAACATCATACAGATGTAAGTTTTACTTCCCTGGCGGCCACACAGATACGTATCTCGGCACACTACGGCGCCCAAGCTTATTGGATTACTACGTTCTCAAAAAGTCCCTACTTAATTGACTATCTCGAGAGATGCCTGTGATATGTGTCCGTTGTTTAGATGTGTCTTCAGGGCTATTATGTCATGCTACTTAACAATACGGGATTGCCGTCTGGGTTTCGCTTTGCGATTTGCGAATGCGAATATTTCTGCGAGTATTTTTAACATTCCACAACTGCTAGTTCCTTACTATATAACAGAGCCCCACGATCTTGGACCCTCCAATTCCTGATACGGAAGTCCCTACGAACTCACGCAAACTGAGGTGAACGCCGGTGTAACGATAGTCATCATCGACAGACTGCGTTCTGCTACGAACCACCGTCAGCACACCACAGTTCATAGAGTTCAAGAGGCCTACGTCGTTAAAACATGTTGTTTTAGCGGAATAAATAACGGAAGGTTCCTATAAGTAATTAGAAAGCCATCAATTAGAAAGTCATCAGTGACTTCTCAGCGCCTTACCTAACTCCGAGTGTTCTAGACATCAAGACCTTGGCGGCGAACATTATGGGGATTGACAGGAATTTGTGTTATATACCTAGTTCAAGGATACCGGTGCGTTGGTCACTGCTTTAATTCCCTTCGATGTGGCAATTATATGGAACTATACGCAAGCCTTCCTCCCTAAGCTCGTCTAATAATGCCTGAGGATATTTATTATGCTTCATTGAACTCCAGTCGTAAGGTCATCCATAGGAAGTTGTTGATATCAAGTATCACGAAGAGCGAGGGGTTAACCAGGTGGCCCATATCTAAGAATTACTTGTTCTGGTAGTCCGCTCGCTCTTGGAGCGACTGGTTTCGGAGATAACAGATATGTATTTTGTATTTCCCCTCTTGAACTTGAGTAACAATGGACGGGAAAAGGGCGCATTAACTGAACCGAGAGCTCAAGCCAACTCCGTCTCAAGGGAATCCCAACAACCATCATAATTACTAAAGATCATGGCTTCTGCAGAAGAGCTCAAGGTGGCGTACGCCGAGCACGCTCGTGCTTATAACGAGGACTACCCCAAACTCCCCAACAGCATCTTAGAGACTCAACTCTTCACATCCGCCCTCGGCGACTGCACCGGCTACACCGTCCTAGACTTGGGGGGTGGAACCGGCGTCCGAGCCCGGGAGGCCATCGACTTCGGCGCCGTCGCCGTAGACGTTGTCGATATATCCCCGGAGATGCTGAGCAACGGCCAGCGCTCCACCGCGGCCCTGGGACCTAAATACGGCGACCGCATTGGTTGGCACGAAGCCGACGTCGCAAAACCGCTCGACCACGTACCGCTCCGCGGCGGCCCCGGGACCTACGATCTAGTTATGGCAAACTGGGTTATGGACCACGCGGCTAGCATCTCAGATCTGGAGGGAATGTGGCGCAACGTTGCTACATATCTAAAGCCAGGTGGCCGCTATGTCGGCGTGCGTAGCGGCGACCCATACGCGCCATGCGTCATCGAAGGGAAATACGGTATGAAGTATAAGGACTGGAAGCAGGTCCCCGGCGGGGTCCTCTTCCGGTATGTCACGACCACGGAGCCGCCGATCGATATCGACGTTTCGTCTTGGGAAGTCAGCTACTCGGGGTCGACAGAGATGCATGAGAAATTCGGGCTAGGTGAGGTCGAGATCGAACCGTATGAGAATGCCGAAGCGGTCAAGAAGGATCCCGAGTTTTGGAAGCTGTTCTTGGAAAACCCGTCTACGGTGGTTGTCAAGGCGCGGAAGCTAGCTAGCGGATGAATGGTTGTTAGTGAAGATGTCGTCGTTTTGGTTTATCTCCAGGAACTTTTCTCCATTGGAGTGGCCAAAATGCCAAGTTTCCTATGCTATTCCCTTTGACAATACTCGAAGAGGTCTTTATGGTGAAAAGGGGGGAGTACATAGGTGAGATCTTATGGTCACCAGTTTTCCAGTGCCTGAAACTTTGCCGAGTACAATGCAACTGAGGCGGAGGGCCTTCTGGTTCGATTGAGTAGTAACATGACAGGAATAAATTTTCTGATTTCCTCTAGCATATCTACCTTTCTTATTTCTTCTTCGGAGGGCAAGATCATTCTCAGCATTGAAACCTGTTCAAGCTTCCTTCATCATAGCATATAAGCGTGCTAGGGAATATATATGAAAAGCTCATGAATCTCTTTACCCACCTCATTCACAGTGCATGGCCCATGAGTGCCAAGGGCCACTTCGTCGGTTTCAAGTCTCAGTTTCAAATTTTGCGCAACTTAGTCAATTTTGGGAGCGATGTCGTGTCTCGGCGCTCAGGATGCTTCAGTTTATCTTCCAGGTGTGTCTTCCATTCGCGTCGTCGGTCACTGCGGCGTCGGTAATGGCGAAATGAAGACCATGATGCTCCAAGAATGGGTTGGGATCGACTCGGTGCTGCCCAACGGCTACGGAGACGCAAAATGGGGATGCGAGAGGATGCTCGATGCGACTCTTCATAAACATCCTGACAGATTCCAAACCATGGCCGTCTGGTCGGGGTAGATTGCCGGGTCTAAGACCAGCTGGTATTGGAATCCCATGGAACATTTCGTATTTCTGGTTAAATCCTCGCAAACATTGAATGTCCTGCCGGATGTGAACGGTACTGTCTACCGGACTCCGGTTAACGATATAGTCGCCTCGTTGTCTGACCTAATTACCGACAACTCGTTGGTGGTCAAAGGTCATTTCAGTCTCCAGTTCCCCATGTGTTATTCATGTTGAAGCCATATTGGCCTGAGATCATTTCTACCAGACATAGAAGGTTCCGCTACACGCATTAACTCGACACATTGCACCACACTTTCCCTTCCCTTTGAAACGAAAGAGAAACGGATGCAATAAATTGGTATCTATCATCTAGGCAACAAGAAATAACTGAATAACGAGGTCCTTAGAGCAGCCATCCCCTTCTACTCTATATGCATGTCGTGGACCCGTGAGCATTGCTCTACTTCCGCCATCGTATGAGACGCAACCTCCAGCGCCGGTGACAATGCTAAGATCCGCCATGTCTAGAAAGGGAGCTCTTCGAGCAAGATTGCCGTCACCCGTGACGGCCATGTATATAGAATCAATGGCCTGGTCTCACTTACGCAAATCTGACCTCGTTGAATAGCCCTGCTCGGACCTGCACTAAACTCGCTAATTCTAGTAGGAACTGCTGATAGACGATGACGTTGGTGAGGATGTGCGAGACTGATGCTGTCTTTATCTCAAGTGGCGTTTCGGGTGGTGTCGGGACAATGGATTGGTCTACAATTTCGCTTTCGTCTTCACTGTCCTGCTCTCTCGTCGCGTCTGCCTCTCTCACATTTTCGTTGCTCTGTTCTTCCTCAATCTCCGCCGGGTTATTGGTCTTCCTCCGCTCAAAATCTAATGGGATTGGTTCGATCTTCTGTGCCGGTAAGGTGACCTGCCGAGCCAGTATTCCTTGATCGACCGCTGCAAACGCGGCAGTTTGGCTGGCTACGGGGCTGTCCCTGCCAGAATGGTGGCTTCCGGGTGAGAATGATCGGGTCAGCCCACTCTTACTCGGACTTTCATAGTTCAGAGGAAATTCCTTCGGGGCAGGTGTCGGTTTCGGCGTGGGCGATGTGAACCCGTACCCCCCTGATGTCCCCGATCCTGTGCTCGACCCTCGCATCGTCCGACCACGAGGAGTACCTGACCGGCTTGGGGTTCCAAGTTCGGACAATATCCTCTGCGCAAAACCCTCAAGCGCACTAGGTCGCGCCGGTGATTCCGCACGTGAACCATCTTGGCTTACTTGGTCAGGTATAGAGGTCCCCGTGGTAGAAGCTGGTCGAGGTGGCTGCGGGTTTGTTACGACCGAATCGGCCGTCTGGAACGCTTCCCGACGCTGCTGTAGAAGTTCGTCGAATCTCGGCACCGAGCTCCGGAAACAGTCAACTTGATCAGCGAGGGTTTCTAGAACGGTGAAGATACGTGGAAGAGCCGAGGCCTTCCATACTGGTCGGCGACGACATTTCATTATCGCCTTTAACCTCTCAAAGTCCGCAAATGACGGAGACTCGGGATCTAGAGGCGGAGACGCGGGCTCCTCCGCATCATCCTCGTACGAATATCGTTTGGGGTGGCGCAAAAGCCATCCTTCCACGGATATGTACCCGCACACTGCCAGGTCAATGATGGTCTCTGTAGCCGATAAGTTCATCTCAACGGGATTGATAAAGAAATTTTCGAACATGTCTAGAATACTGTTCAACAGAGGATCATCTGCACTTAGAGTATGCGGGGGGACATCTCGAGGCGCCCCGGGTAAGCTATCCGGTATCGCTGGTAGCTTGTGGTTATTTGTCGAAAGTTTCGGCGCTACAAGCTTGAGAGAACAGGGATGGCCTTCTACACGCGTCATACTATCTTTTAATATGTTGTCGTATGTCTCGTCAAAATTGTCTTGTCCGCCAACAGACCCAGCTAAAGTGGTAAGGAACTCGACATCTTGTTGGTGAGCACCCACAGTCCTACGCGAAGCATTGTTGTCGATGCGTTCGGTGTGAAGCAGGGTTGTGATCGCATATCGGTGATGCCGCTTAAGAATCGCCGCCACAAGCTGAAGCGTCACACAGACGGTCTGCTGGTTCCGAGATTTCAGGCATGAATGAATTAGATCGACTAAATTAAATAGTAAAGGCGTATAGCTGGTTTCAACTTTTGTGGCCATCATGGTTGCGAGATCCATGGACTTGCGCTTGCGTGCGGCGCTGACGGACGGCTCAGTCGCAGATAGAGCTGATGCCTGGGTATCGGGAAGAGCCAGGAGGTAGTGGAGAATGAGATTGATCATGTCGGGATGATCCAAAGTTTCTAATATACGTCGAAGGTAAGTTAGGACAGCCACCGAAGAGCCCCCATCGACGTCAGAAGATTCCAAAAGGGAAGGGTATCTTTCGAGAGTTAGCTCCAAACTCATCCAAGGCCAGACCAAAGAATGCACTTACAATAACTGCTGTAAGAAGATGACCTGAAAATGCTCAAGCAAAGTTGACTTGACTTCCACTGATCGACAATGGTTGAGCACATCCTGCCAGAATAGCAGGTGGGATAGGAACGTTTCTAGGTGTAACTGGAAGTCTGGGCTGCAAGAGCTGACAATCTCAAAAGTTGAAGTAGGATGTTGATAATCGGACAAGGCAAGAATCGGAGGAAGGTTCTCAGGTGGATGATCGATGACAAGCTTTCGACTGAGCTGGCTATATAAGGCGCCAAGTCCAGTAGCCATCAGAGTGGAAAGGTCACTTTCGACTATCCATTGTTCCAGGGCCACAGAAGAGGAAGCGGCCTCGATGATGTACAGCAGACCAGTGCGGGCAAAGTCACCTATTTTCCCCTCGTGGTGTATATAGTCCATCAATAGATAGAAGAGAGGGAAGTCTTGCTTCTGAGTTCTCCCGGCGAACTTCTCCCTTTGGTCTTTGGTCTTATCGTCGTTTCCATGGCTTTCAGGGTGGGATTTGAACCAGGTAGGGAGAATGTGAGGTTCAAGTCGGATCTTAGTAGTGATATTGAAAGCTAATTCGACAACCTTGACTTCTGTATCTGGACCTAGTCGAATGCTGTTGGCTCCCGTGATACGAACAAGAAGGTTAGTCAAGCTCGCCGAGAACGCGTCACTCTCTACGAAAGCTTCCTCCTCGCTCTCGATAAGAGTAGCATAGAATAGAACAGCTTCCTTAATGATCCACTCGTTGTAAGAAGATGTTGCTATCTTAGCAATTGGAGAATAAATCTGCTTTATAGAAGAAAAAGCTATACACGGATGAGGTAAGGGTCGTCGGGACTCGTCGGAAAGGATGTTGGTAAGGGCCTGAAGTCGGATTTCGATGTTTTCGGCAGCATCTTCGTCTCGAGCGAGATTTGGACAGTTCCGCCATATATGCTAGTTGGATGAATCAGTACATATATGACGAAGGTGTCTTAAGAAGATGAATCGAGTTGTTAGGCGTACCAGAAGTTGACCGTATTCTTTCTCGAACCGTGCCCGTCGTCGTATGGGATCCCGGGCAGCATCCTTTCTTGAGCTTCCCGATGCCAACCGGGTGTTAGCTATGAGGCGCGACCACTGCAGACAGTTTATGATTAGTTATCTTGATCGTCGAAGAGCAAAGATATAAAGTAATTATTATTATTCTTCTTCTTCTTCTTCTTCATAATATTGAGAATAGTCATAAGAATAAGAATAGGAGTGGAAATAGAATAAAAGAATACGAATACTAACAAAGTCCATGTCGTCTTGAGAGACATCTCTCGGAGATGTTTACTGAAAGAAATTACAAGTATCGAACATCGAAGTTGAACTGTCTAAAGTTTGTATGGTGTATATTGTAATAAGTTGTATGTACTAAAGTCGCATTAACGACCCTCTAAATCCGAGGCCTGAGATGTTTCTGATGATTAGGCGTCTGGGGTACCCTTGTGTCAAGATTGTAACCTAACGGGGGTGGGTTGATGGCTGCTGTGGCTGGTTTAACATGTGGCTAGTAAGTGGCACAAGTTCCACTTAGGGAACCTTACCTAAAGAAGCTAGAGCAGATGTTAATATCCTACTAACCTAGTAAGGCTAGATCCATCATTCCTGACCGAGCCGACCGAGGTGTGACTGGAAGAAGCCACACGTCGGTAGGTATTGAGGCTGAGGCAACGACGTAACCTTGGGACTTATCCCCCACTTTCATTTTTCATCAGGGCTGATTTTTCAACCTTTACAACCTCTTTTTGCTCTTTTCAACTTTTTTTTATACCGACGTTATCCTCTTCCACCGAGTCTCAAATCCACCATTTCATCATCATCCGAGTCACCCCGAGTCACCATCTATTCCAATAGATACCTAACCCGACCTAGCAGTCTAGGTTCTAGGTGTCAGGCATCTCTTATCTTTTTCATTTCAGACATGGCCAATCTACTAATAACATATCTTCGTCACGGGCGGCTACTCGCATCATGCACATGCATATGCATGGAGCCTTAAACTCTTAGAATCTATAGGAGATTCAAACTTTGGAGGATTGCCTAGGTACCAAAATAGCAATAGCTAAGCATTTAGGTAAAGCTCCAGGCTCTCTCGCAAGTCGCAATGAGATGACCCCCCGATGCTTTGCGGGGACCACTCACATGGCAAACATGTAAGGTTACCTGCATAAGCCTATATCTTTATTCTATATGAAGCTTGTGGTTCGTCTGTCCATTTACCGGACCGGTTCCTAAGAACCAATGTCAACGACCCCTGATATAATGATTGGGGCTGAGTGATTATCCATCAGCGAATCACCGCCCAGAAATACCATCATTCATAATCGGTATTCTGTAAACGGCAAGGCATACCCGCTGAGAAACACACCAGCTTCGATAGCTTCCATTGGCTTGAAGCAACACGGGACGGACTGGTGTAAGTTATCATTCATGGGCTGATTGCTGCTGTGACACATAGTTTCAACAAAAATACGATGGTCTCTCGCCGTTCTTCCCCTTTCTCTGTCCAACTCTCGAGTCTAAGTTGTCATCCTGTTTTTCTTAGGTTTTGTGCTTCGTATCTCAATCCATAGTCTCCAAGAACTCCTAAGTTACCTAGCTAGGCTATCGCCAATCGATGAGTTCACCTATTAGCCTCTTGGTAGCATTCGAGGCTATCCAGCATTCACACCTACATGCAATATATAGTAGCGGTAGCGAGTCACCATGGGATTTTTCAGTCGATCCAAGAAGAACCCGTCGCCGGATGTCTCGCCATCTAAGGTCGATCAGTTTGAATCGTCACCTCACTCGCAATCACGAGTGCCACCAACGCAATGGCATCCTCACGATAGGTTTTACCAATCCCCCGTTCCCGGTCAACCCGCCGGGTTCATACTCCCGCCGCCGCCGTTGCCGCCACCATCTGGGCCCGTTCCGCCCCCTCAGTACCATGATCAAAGGCCATATCCGCCTATCGTTGTTAATCAACATTATTACTTAGGTCCACCAGCTCCCCAACCACTGCCCGCAAACCCGTACCCTCATAGCAATGGGGCATGTGCCCTTACCAGACTCAAACTTGGCTCGGCCATGAACTTAGCAAGTGAAATAATACCAGGAAACATAGCTCCTCAAATATTCACTGATGGCCTCCCGACATGGCATTGTTATGGCACGCAGCTACTTAACCAAAGTGCAGCGATGTACGACCAGATTTGTAGCAGTTTCAATGATGTGATGACGTTAATCGACCGAGACAAGTATGTCGGGAACGAGAATGACTTGTTCATGTATCAGTCCAATCCAATACCCTCTCCTCCGAGTGAAGCACCACAACAACTCATCTTACATAAGGGGTCCTCGAAGAAGAATAAGAAAGAAACACCAAAGGGGACGTCGAAAAGGCAGACAGCCGCAATTGCATCATCGCTCGCTTCACGAGGTTACTTCGCTAAAGTAGAGCTATATGCGAACTCGAAACTGCCCCCAAATCTACCTCCTCTTCGTTTGTATGTTCTCATGTATTACTTCTGTACTCATAACACTGACAGTTATCAGGCACATACCGACATACCCCCTTATATGTCTCGCCGCAAAGTACTCGGAAAGGGTGTATGAGAATCCGCGGGGTGCAGAAAGAGACACCCACATCGATGCCGATTGGAGGACTGGAGCTAAAGCTATGCGAATAAAGTCAGTTCCCATGGATGATATGGATACCATTGTCTTTGCCGTCCGTGGCACGGCCACGTTCATGGACTGGTCTGTAAATCTGAACACTGCACCAACTGCGCCTACCGGCTTCCTAGTGAGTGAAACATGCTTCGGACGTTCGATCTAATCCATCTAACAAGACTTAGGACGACCCCAACAATTTGTGCCATGCAGGATTTCTGTCGGTAGCGCGAAAGATGATATCACCGGTTGCAGCCAGACTTCGCCATCTTCTAGAAGAGGATCCTCGACGATGTTCATATTCGCTTCTCATCACCGGCCACTCAGCTGGTGGCGCCATCGCGTCTCTCCTCTACGCCCATATGCTATCCACCTCTAAGGCTGCGTCCTCTGAACTTAATATCCTTACTGGTTGCTTTAAGAGAGTACATTGTATCACGTTTGGGACCCCGCCGGTTTCGCGTATCCCCATGCAGAGACCCGAGAAGCTTAAGAAGTCAATATTCCTGACTTTCATCAACGAAGGGGATCCAGTCGCGAGGGCTGATAAGGCCTACGTCAAAAGTCTTCTTGAGCTTCTTGTCGCTCCTGCCCCAGCAGAGGCCAAGGGGTCAAGCAAGCATCTTCCACCACCAAAAGCCTCATCTTCGAAACATAGCAAGACTCACGGCAATAACTCTAGTGCATCTCTTGCTTCGAAACATTCCAAGACATCCGTAAAGTCCAGTCACTCGTCTTCTCACTCCTCGTTCAAGTCGAGCAAATCCAAACCGCAAGGCCCGATATGGAAAGTTCCGCCAAGTGCTTTAAGCAATGCTGGACAAATTGTCATATTGAGATCAGGTGATTCAAATTCGAAGGTCAAGCGAGCGAAAACCCTCGAAGAACGACTGGGTGAGGGAGTCGTTGCCCAAATGGCTTCGGATGAAGAGCTAAAAGGTCTCATTTGGGGCGATCCTGTTTGCCACGTTATGAAGTTGTATATTGGCCGTGTCGAGTTACTCGCGGTTGAGGCTGTGACAGCTAAAGGTCATTGAAACACCAGATTGAGTACTGATCTATCACGCCCACTTTTGCGTTTGGGAGTGGGACAACTCGATCCGACATGACGTTTATAATGAATTACGATATTATCGATACTTGCTTTGGCGTTGGGGCATGATACCACATGGGTGAGATATTTTTACTTGCGGTAGAACCGAGGAAATATACCTAGTCGTATTGTTAGTTTTTGATTCGTCAAATGAGCGACATAGATCCGTCATTTGCAACACGTTGCGCGCTCTAGAAGTGTTATCACTAGGTACTTGTGATTCATGTCCATTTGACAATCCCGGGAACACATTGGATGTTACAAGTCACTGAGTGGCTCAGGACAGCCACTAAGGACGCAATTGGAATGGTGAATGAGTTGGCAAGAGAGATGGGATGGCCGAGTTCAACAAGGTGATCTAACTGGCTAACACGACAATGAGGAGCGCATACGAGGAGTCAATGGCGATGCTAGTGATGTAACGATTTGAGATTGACGAAACAAGAGTCAAATGCAACGAGCGACTGAAGTTAGATTTACTAAATCATGGAAAGCAGGCTAACAACACAATTTGGCACTCTCCCCAACATTACACCTCCACATATCCCATTGCCCCTAATGCTATGCACCGATTATGCAAGTCGTATTGGTACGAGGCTGGCATTTACAAGACGCTGCCAAGGGCAACGCAAGGAAGACCGACGTTGAGAATTCCCTCCTGTTTGGATGTCAGCATCGATATCGTAGTGAGTGTATGAGGTATGGGATAACTTACCTGTTCCATACCAGAGTGCTGGCAGCAAGCGGGGGTCTGCTTGCACTGGCTTTCGAGAAGGTCGGTAAGACCAACGACTGTTGCGCGTTAGTAGCTGAATACATGTTCGGTTTAGATGAAGCTTACCAGCAGCAATGTTCAACTTAGAGCAGCCATCGAAGAGCCCGAGCTCACCACCCTCAAGACCACCTTCCAAGAGACCGGCGAGTATGCCGCTAGCCTCGTTGACGGCATCACCAGACTGGTCGACCTTGTCACAGCAGCTGAGATCGAGGTCGGAACCACAGGTGTCACCAGCCTGGCCGACGGTGACATCACCGGGAACGGGAGGGACACGGGGACCACCGAGCTGGGGAGCGGCGATGGCGCCGAGGGCGAAGGTAAGAGCGGTGACGATGGTGAACTGCATTTTGAGTTGTTGGGTTTGTTGCGGAGTGTAAATGTAGTAAAAGAAATCAAGTGAAACAATTGCTAAAGCGAGTGTCGGATGAGACGATGTAAACGAGTGTGAGTTGCGAGAGAGTGCTCTGTTTTTGAGGTTTTGATGCTGAGGATGAGAAAACAAACTGACTGGTAAGCGGTCGTCGGCTGGTGTTATATATCAGTCTTCCGGCCGCGTGTTTCCTGTATGCCGAGCCCTTTCAATTTTCTTTTTCCTTTTCTTTTCTGTCCTGAGACGCCATCGTGCAGTCAAACGTCAATAATTGACCTTCTTCGCCCTCTAGAGGAATGGCTTCCTATGATGATCGGCACGATTTCAACGCCCTCGAGAATGGCTTGTCTTATACCGACAGCGCTACTGTGCGCCACTTTGGGAGATTGTCCGCCTTTTCACCCCAACATGAGCTTGTCTCGCACCAGCAAAAAAGATTAATATTGCTTTGAGCCTCAAGAATCCCCGGCTTTTCAATGAACTGCAATTGAAAGCCAAGTCAATATCAAAATGGGGAATGGTGGAGATTGAAGCCCCCGTGTCCGAAGGACGCAGCCGCGGTATTATCATGCAGACTATTGCGGTCTCGAATGCTTTCCATTGAATCAAAGTCCGGCTGTAGCTTGGAAAAGTGCGCCGAACTGTATTTTAGGTCGCTTCCAAGCATTTGGCTGGATCTCAATGTATCCTCAGAATACCGTTGGTCCCTAATGACCAATAGGTGAATTCCCCTGCGATCTCTGAGATCTGAAATCTGAGGTGGAAAGTTCCAATGTTGTTCCACGACGCGTGTGGCACGCAGCCATTATGTGAGTGAGCCCTTTGGCAAGGTGAGATTCACGAGGGATATGGAAGTGTGG
Organism: Jackrogersella minutella; assembly: GCA_022578535.1. Lineage (NCBI taxonomy): Eukaryota > Fungi > Ascomycota > Sordariomycetes > Xylariales > Hypoxylaceae > Jackrogersella > Jackrogersella minutella. The sequence goes on from MU388376.1 coordinate 18,722, forward strand.
CAGCCCTTTTCTTCCACTATTTCCCCCTTGACCCCAAATTCCTGTCTTTGGTGAATGATTCATCCTCTCCCTATCCATTCCCATCAGCAATTTTATCAATACACATCAATCTTGGTTGAGAACTTACTTTAATGGTCCAACCCCGGAACTCAAGTCTAGAGACGTATGCATGCTACCTACATAGGTACTAAGCTTTAGAGCTTGTTTGAAGCGGTGAGTATGTCTGGGATCGTCCCGAACCTACGAAGCTTCCATCCCCCCAGCCACCGGATATTAACCAAGCAGAGATTCGACGGTACAAGTGTCACTCTAAAAGAAATCGTGATAGAAGATAAGAATCTTGAACATCGTAGGTTCTGTCGTATACATTGGGGAAGCTATCACCTTGTGTGTGGTGTGGTATAGGTATAGGATGTTTTGTTTGACTCTTTGTTGAGGTTTTGGGTGAAAACTCCTGTCCAGACTCAAGGTAACGTAAAACCATATCCTGTTGATTTACCTCGTGGCCGCCCCCCAAATCCAGTACCACCATCGCAAGCTGCATCTCCCCAACCAAGGTAATCTACCATCCGGATCGACTGTCTGCAATAGATGACACCCCGCAACGATCAAGTGCCGCCTGCCGGCATTAGACATCCTAATACATCCAAGCTGTGGCTCTGTAGGCACGCAGCCGCAGTTCTGCATACGGCCGTCTAGGCACCTGCTAGACGGCATAGCCGCGCCTAAAGCCGCCCGTGTATGAGGGTATCTATTTCGCACCGATCTCCGCCATGTTTGCCGGTCCCCAGACCACATGGCATGTCACATCACAGCCGTCATGCAATGAGCACGAGGCATTGCAGTTAGAGATATTCCCAGTAGGATGTTTCCATGAGGTATACTCGCACAGAATAGGTAACTAGCCACTCGAAAACCTTGGAGCTATCCTGAGAGGTACGGTTGAGACGTGATACTAGAAGCTGTGTCAAAGTCATACAATCATGCACACCGCACCTAGTTATCTCAAGTCTCCTTATCCGCCATTTCATGTCTCACTCTTGCAAAAACAATTCACCTGTTATCAATTAGTAAACGGGTTAAGAGACAACCTTAATGAAGACGAATAGATCACCACGTCGGTCAATCCTGATCTTTATTTACCAATTGGTTACCTAATAGTAACCTGTCCCAATGCACCATGTCTACCAGCACATTCGAACAGGGTCAGAGGGTCTCGGCTTGATATAAGCTGTTGACCCGCAGCTATACCCGCGAGCCAATCTCAGTATTCAACCATATACGAAGAAAGTGTGAGTCTTCGGGCATTGACACACACTCACGGGTCGGAGATTTCCATGTCTAAAATGTAAATCTACGGTAGACAATATCTCTTTCTCCCGTAACCTTGAATGTCTCTTTAATTCTCTCCGTGGTTTCTTGCACATGGACAAGTTCGTTTATGTTATTTCTGGAGTTGTTAGTATAACAATGTTATCGTGATGGTATGGTATTCGATATCAACATTACCTACACTTGCTCTTGAGCACCTTGGTCCCCATTCCTGGTAGCAAACGCGCCTACTCAACCGACCCGATGGTCCAAATACGTGTCACACTTCTTGTACGTCGTCGGACGGCATCGGGAACCTGCATTTTCAGCAGCTGCAAGGTACTTAAAATTACAACCGAAGCAGCTAGCCACCTGTTGATAGTTGGCGTATTGAAGGAGATGGGTACTTAGGCATGTAAGGAATGGCTGCATTAATGGCGATACTGATCTCAGAATAGTCTTTTCTAAAGTAATGTATGATAACCCGAACAGCCTGACAATTATAACATCCATTCAAACTAGAAATATCACGCCTGCAAGTATTGTAGTTGAGCTAAATTTTGAACATTGTAACTCAGCATAAAGCATGTCAGTGCAACGGAATCTTGCCTCCCACTTGGCTACAAATCCTGCATCATATGCTGAAGGACTAGGATATGACTTCATGTTGTGTTGAACAAGATTCGGTCCTTGGTACTGGTAGCGAGGCTGTTTGCTGATAGAATTAGAGGGTCCAATTCGACGGACCTGACCAAAATGATCTCAAGCAAACTCCATTGCCATAAACCAATCAAGTTTAAGCTATCCGTTTGCTAGTCTTTATTGCAATATTGGGGAGAGCCCCTTGGATAGCTTCGACGTTTTCAACCGTCATATCTACAAGCAGATAGCTAAGCCGTGTTGTACGTTGCAAGGGAATTCTAATATACGGTAGCCTCCCGGCACCTGAAGTCACAGCGAATAACCTTGTCTTTTATTAGGGAACGTGCGTATGAGACACATGGCTATTAAGAACTGTCCAATAATCTAGTTAGAACGACATCCATGACCTTGCTACTTGGAAGGTTTTGTCTTAGAGTGGTGATGACTCTGCCGAGATCGTTGAGCTTTTGCGTTACTGTAGGTAACAGCTACAGGCTACCAAACTTGATATCATCCGCAAGTTTAGACGGCCATGCCATCAAGCATGTTCCGTCGGGAAATCGCATGCATCCAAGGCCATCTAGATGGTATACGAGCATCCATAGACCCACTGAAACCCCTTCTGACGGTGGCCAACTCCATATCCCATGCTGTCATAACACATGAAGAGTTGTATGCCTATGTAAACGAGGATATGTAGGTCTATAAAGAGAGGAAATGTAGTCGAACTAGATATATTTCTAAATATTCTTTCCCCAAGACCTTTTGCCTGCCTGAGGCATCCACATTCGTTTTGATCCTCTGACACGCCGAGATCCTCATCATGCGTTGCTCTACTCGCTTAGCCTGTCTAGGCCTGAGGTATAACTTTTGTCCCCCAGAGCCGCCGACCATAATGCTAATAGGAGTAGCTCTAGCTCTGCTCTGGTGAACGCCTTCCCTCAGCAACTCGAAGCAAACACCGTGACAACCACGGTAACGGTTTGTGCCGATAACTGCGCATCCACTGTGACGGTGCATATCGGTTGCTCTGCGACGCCGACGACGTTGTCAGGATACTCGACTTCTACATTCGGAACTTCCTTTACTGCTCCCGTCTCTTCCGCTACGTCTTACACTGATACAGACACCATCGTGACCTTGACATCAAGTTCTATTGTCACTTACAGCCAGTCATTGTCCCGGAGTGAATCGTCAACTTCAGTGGAGAGTTCTGCATCAAGTAGCCCCCATAGCTCCTCTGCCAGTGCTTTTACTCCATATACACTTTCGACTTCCTCCTATAGCACTGGATCGGTTATAACCTCGACTTTGGACATTCCATTTGCAACTTCGAGCAGCACGTGGTGAGCAAAAGGCTTTATGGTCATGGTTGTCTACGTTGAAACCATATACTAATATATTATAGTACGGATGAAACTTCGACTGAGACTAGTTCATACATTGGAAGCATTTTTAGTTCGACCGGCACCGAATTGACTTCTAGCTATACAACCGAGTCAAGTACATCGTCGACACCTTTATCGTCATCATCATCATCGGGTCCCCGTACTATCACTTCAACGATAACACCAATTATTCCTCTGAGCACACCAGGCGGCTCAACTGGGACTGAGACATATGGCACTTCCAGCACAGATGCGTACAGCTTGCCGAGTCCAAGTTCGTCTAGCACAAGCTCACCAACAGTCCCTTCAAACTATACTGCTAGTACATGGACTTGGTCTAACACGTACACGGTCTCTTCGTATTCAACGTCGAGCACTGAGACGAGCTCCACATATAGCATTTCGTCTTCACATCTCGTAACGGAGACGCTTCCCTCGTGGACCACCACGGTAACTATAGATGCATCGAGTAGTTCATCAGATTCCGAATCTATCCATTACAGTACCTATAGTTACGGATCACTCTTATCGTCGTCATATGACATCTCCAGCTCTACTCTAACCCCCACAGTCACGGTGAGCTCTACCGTTGGCACTGCACCTACAGTTACGGAATCTACCCCGTCCACCTTTGGTACCTCCACAGCTTATCCGGCGACTCATTCTTCCTCCGGCTCGTCAAGCGCAGCTAGCACCGGGTCTTATTCGCTATCTAGCACAGGAGGCAGCTTAGGTACATCAAGCACGTATCCACCAAGCTCTGCTGGATCATCGACTAGTAGTGTTGCTTCCTCTACGACCCCTATTGCCATCTCTAGCACGGTACTTACAACGACGTCGAGTGCCTCCGTTTCCACGACATGCCTCAGCCAGGAAACATACGACGGCGGCTACACCTACATCTGCTACACCGTCCCCGCGCCGCCGCCGTCTTTAACCTATAGCACCGGCGGCTCCGGCGCAGTCACCGGTTCGGCTAGCACGTCGTCGACAGCTGGATATCCGACCAGCTCGCCGTTCTACTTTACCAGCACGTCGACAGTGACAACGGTGCTACCTCCCGATTCTACCAGCTATATTTCCTCTACCGGCGGCACGGACGCCGTAACCGGCAGCACCACGTCGTCTTCAGCGGGCGAGTACCCGACCCTGCCTCCGCCGGAACCCAGCACGTCGGTCTACTCGACCGGAGGCTCGGATGCCGTGACTGGCAGTGCGTCGTCATCGTCTCCAGGAAGCAGCTCTGAGACATACCCCACTGTTTCCTCACCTCCCGGGTACCCGACCTCCATCCGAGGCCCTAGCACGCCGACGGTGTCTTCCCCGCCGTCGACTTCCACCTCCCCGCCTGTCTACTCGACGGGAGGCAGCGATGCCGTGACGGCGAGCTCCTCGCCGCCGCCCTCGACGACGTGCATCTCGGGCGGCTACGGCGGCGAGCCGATCTGCTACACGGTCGTGGACGAGACGCCCGCGCCCGCCACGGCCATCGCAACCTCATCCGCGGACGCGGTCACGGCGGCGGTCCCTACCACGCTCGTCACCTACCCGCAGCCCACGACGTCCGGCTACCCCGCGGCGGAGCCGCACGAGTTCGCGAGCCACCACGGGAAACCCCACGGCGGCGCGGGCCACTACGCGGGCGAGGGCGAGCAGGACGACCACAGCGCCGACTGGACTTGGTGGGGCAGCCCTAAGATCCGCCGCGGCCGGGAGGGTGGAGGAGTCGCGCGCTTGCGTCGGGGGTGGCGCGTGGTTTGATGGGATGGGGTTGAGATGAACCATTCCTTTTCTCTCTTTCTCCCTTCCTCGCTAGCACGTACTTAATCGTGGAGGAGGAGGTGGGAAGGAATGGGAAGGGTCGTACAAAAGGGAGGGGTGGGATGCATGCTTTCACTTCTTGTCACTCATTTGTAAGGGTTTTCTCCCCCGGACCATTTTCATTTTCATGGTTTAGTTGTGACGATGGATTTGTTGGATAGAAATGAGTTTTATAAGATTATTTGCCCGTGGATATTGAAATCTATTGACGGCATTGTGATTTTGCTTGTGTTCTTACTTACAGGTAGGTACATATGGATGTGGATGCACTGCTGCTGCTGAAACCGAACGATTGCCTAGACTTGGTGCCGTAAGCTATGATCTGCGCAGTTTTTGTCCTGCTACGATACGAGAAGCCCGGTAGGTAGAAAACGACGATGGTTGGCTTGTTTGCTAAATGTTTTATGTCACCACGGTTACTCAAACGGGATAAGTAGGTCGTTACATAAGAGGACGGAGATAAATGATTCTCATCCTTCGCTCGGTAAATGAGTGGGAGACACCGCAATGTTTTTTTTTGTCTCGACTCTAACATCTGCAAAGATCCAGCAGATTGTGATCATGAATACTGACAAAGCCAAGGGCTAAGTGGATCTTTTTGTTAAAGCGATGAGGACTGGATCGTGAAAAGAATCTAGGACGGGGCTGCCGCTATCCAGTCCCCTCGTCAAGGGTATCACGGACCTTATTATAAACATTGCGCATAAGTACCGGTACTTTGTCCCACTTATTTGAAGACATTTCATTAGTTGACTCTCCGCCATTCCCTGGTAATCTAACCAATTAAAACTGAGTAGCTTACTTAATATAGCCCCACTGCGCGCATAGCAGCGTTTATCCCACCAATAAAAGCTAGCTTTTAACTTAGAGAAAATTAGAACACAAGTTCAGGTCTTCACATCATAGAAATCTACATATACTGAGATAACTAATTAACAAAAATATTTACAACATCCAACTTTGTTTTATAACTATCTATGCAGCTCTATAGTTCGAATGATATATATATCATTATTAGATAATAAGTATAGAACGTCGTGATCATTAATGTTCATCTATTGCAATGTTTCAAAAGTAAAACATTTCCAAAATCATAAGTTTATACACTCTGCTACCAAGCCACGTCCTAATATATCAATCTGTACATGAGTAGATAGAGAAAAGAATTCCAACTGTAAATATGTAGTTATCCAAGCGTAAAAATATGTGATTGTCACAAAAGAATGTGAGGTCTAGCTAGTGTACTATTTTATAAGAAAAGATCAAGTGGCTAAGCCTTGATCAGGCTGGAATCCCATTACGATCTGTAACAAATTACGTGAACGTATGAATAATGTAAATACAATATAGTGAATATCTAGTATCTACGAAGCGCGTAAACATGACGCATAAGACGTTTAGAGTACTTTCAATGAGGGCAAAGCCGAACTACCTAAAGATATGTAATATTTCCGACGCTGTAAAAACGACGTTACCTGTAGCGCAATATTGTTCATGTTTAACTTGTAAATCACAAAGTTCATTCATGTATGGTAAGGTAACATTTTATGATTCTAAGAAAAAAATCCTGTCATATATTAGGTAGGTACGGTATCCGATCTTAATAGTGACGGCGTATTACAGTGTTATGAAGAATCCTTTCTATTATATCGTGACTGATTTTGATCATTACTAAATCGTGTTAGGTTGTAAGAAGGAGTCAATAATAAGTCTTATACTAATTATTTTTATTCTAAAAGACAATAAAACGAAACTTCGTAACAACCTGCTACTTTTACCAATCTTTTCATTGGCGTCGCCAATTTTTACATTCCGCCACATTTTGTAACGACCGCCGCATTGTTTCCTCTAATACATCCATTCCTTCATTATACTCCTCTTCCGACGCGACTCTTTCTCGAAGACAATCGTGAGTCTCGTATATGTTCCTCCAGAAATCGTTCATTACTTCCGTCAGGTTAACTTTCTTTGTCCGAGGTATACCGGTCACCGTATTCGCAACTTCCCTTTCGACAGGTTGTTGAGTTCGCTCAAATATCTCAAAACCGGCTTCTTTCCACAATTGAACAAGCTGATGGAAATGATTTTTGGTGAATAGCTCATAAGTCATCTGGTGAATGAAGATATGCTTGCAAGGCAATTTCCACATTCGATGCCAGTGGCAAGGGCAAAAAGGGGTATCAGGATGTTGAGATTCGGGATTGACGTCTCCAGAACCAGGTATTGTAATGCGATCTATAAAGGCTACCGCACCCGGATCTCCACCTTCTACTGCATTATTTGCCTTCAAGAATTGCTCCTCGACCATAGCTTGCGCTTTATAAGGCAAAGCCTCAAAGCCCCAGTCAGGAAAACCATCAGTGAGAGGTAGTCTGGTCGTCATGAACTTGTTGGCTATACCTTCGGCTTTGGTTAAGTAGTCTTCTTCCGTATGCCAAACTGCAATGACTCCTCCAAGCAATGTCCCACCGCTGGCCATCTGCTGTTTTGCCCCGTCAGCTTTTAGTCTCGAGTGCCATCCTTCCACGGGATTCGAGGTTGTGCACTGAAGGAGTAAGGGAGTATTAGCCCGAGCGTAATAAGCCCACATTTGTGGCCTTTCACCGTATGTTTCCCTTATGTAGCGAGCATTAACAGGTTGTCCGGAAGCTTCGCAAATGTCGGCGGCTTGTCTGACCAATTGACGACATCCATCTTCAGTCCGTTCATAATACAGCGCCTTCTGCATGAGGGCATATGCTTCTATGCTAAGCTTGTGAGTGCGGGTACGCTTAAGCAAGGCTTCCTTTACGTGGCGAGTGCATAGCAAATGGGAAACCTTGCAAGTTGGGATCATCGTCGTGGATTCTAGATATGTGAAACTCTCACGCACTGCTTTTTGCTCGGCAGCATCGTCATCGGTTATCATATATCGGAGCTTCCAACCAAATTCCAAGCCACCAGCCCATTCGATAATGATGTCGAGCGCTGTACGGATCATTGTCGAATTCTGATTTCGAACGTAAAAGAAGGCGCAAGGGATCCAAGAACCGTATTCGTCGCGGCTCATAATGGTAAAAAGGTACCATTTCTGTCTGAACTTTGTAGTGTTGAATGTTGAATCCATCATTGCAAGAATCCCACGTTGTGTCAGGATTGTAATGGATTCTTTTCGGGCCCAGACAAAGCCAACGGAAACCACACCGTCTTGTTCAGCTTCGAAGGGTCTATACAAGTAATCTTGCCCTTCCGTCCGAAGCCAATTATCAACATCCGCAAGTTGAGAACCCTCGTCGGCGTTTTGATCAGTGGATCGAGGAACTTCCATCATATCAAATTTCCCAGGGTTTTCTTTCCTCATCGCATTTCGAATATTCTTGATGGTCTGAGTAGTGATGTAAATTGCTCCACATTCCTGGAGGGCCTTGCGGATCGATGGATTCCCCTTCCTACCCCTGAGTAAGTCCTTGATCTGCTTTGGAGTCCACTGATTCCGAAGTTGGGATTTGATCCATTCTCGAAATCCATCTGCCATTTTTGTGCGATCCATATCTTTCCGATTGTCGTGAGAATGCACCTGGCCATTCCCCCACAGCTCACATCTACCATCTGGGTGATAGCGAACAAATATACGTGATTTGCAATTATTCGTCCGAATAGTTCTCTTACGCTTAGGGCGACGGCCGCGGCCGCGCTGAGCAGGATCGCTGTGCTGAGAGGAGTCGCCGCCGAGGCCGCGCTGAGCAGGATCGCTGTGCTGAGAGGAGTCGCCGCCGAGGCCGCGCTGAGCGGGATCGCTGTGCTGAGAGGAGTCGCCGCCGAGGCCGCGCTGAGCGGGATCGCTGTGCTGAGGGGAGTCGCCGCCGCGCTGAGCGGAACCACCGTGCTCAGGGAAACTGCTGCTCGCCCTTGATTCCTGTTCTGCCTTTGCGTAGAACCGGCAGCGATATGTCTCTTTTACCACATCGTTTTTTTGATTATCAACCTTGGCCAACACGTAATAAGTAGGAACAACCCATGGTTTGATCTCATTCCAACTTTTCGTAGGCATATGAATTGGATTGTCAAATGTGTGGTCTCTGCCCAACGAAAATATTCGTTCTCGCCAATATGGGAGTTCCCGGGGGAATGGAATAGGGATGGGAAGGTCTAGTCGTGTTTGAGACTCCAGTGGGTTCAGAGGTTCCTCATCAGACCCACCTGACTCATCAGAATCTAACGGGGTTACTTCAGAGTCAAGAACTTCTTCGCCTTGAGCTTGGAGTCGAGATCTTGATCGTGAGCGCGATCGATCTGATTCAGCAGAAGCTCGTATATCAACTGGAAGAGTAGAGCTTGATCCAAAAACTCCTTGGTAATCGTCTTGAGTAAGGGGATATTGTTGGAGAAACTCTTCACCGAGTGATTGAGAAGGAAGGCCAGTACGCATTGCCCGAAAGTTCTCGTTAGGTACTCTATCTTCGGGATCAGGGAGGTCGATTGTAGGTAAACCTATAAATTCGGCTGGGACTTCTGCATCAAGCCCGTACGTAACCCCAAAAAGGAGACGGCCAACTTCTTGGGTATCTGGGTATTCTTGAGGATCTACCAAATTAGCTCTAGGACATTGCGCATAAGGATAGTTTAAGGGTGGTTTACGAACCCATGATCAAGTGAAGGAAAGTCGAATTAATGATTGAGTAAAGTTGAAAAATGACTATTGTAGAACATGTAGGTTAGAATCGTATAATTTGAATAAGCTCATCACCTTCCCATATATATCTGTTCATTCTTTCCAACTCTTGATTCTACCATCTATTTCTATTTATACAGCTGTAAGGCGGCTCAGATTTTACTAGCTAGTCATAATATAGAGCTAAGGGTGAAAGCATAAAAATAGATTTCTCCCCCATTTCCCCTTAAAAACGACACAACAAACGATCAGTACTACTTCTTCACTAGTGAAGATGTGGACTTCGTTTGTAGCGAAGATCCTGGTAAAGGGGCTACACACGTATTCACGAAGCAATCCGGCAAATACGACATGGATATCCAAGGCTGAAGTGACTTTCCACCATGAAAAGTCCCCGGCAATTCCGAACCTGACGTAATAAATCAGCAATTAGTTGATATTATTCCCAGTAGAATGGGAATATGAGCCTCAGAACAGGCCAGAACCAACCCCTACGCTATATCTGAAGTAAAAACTTGAGATAATGCCATTATAGGTATTCTAGAACTGGAAATCTGTGATATTAAGCCGATGGCCGATTTAGCGGTGAAGATTCAGTCCTAACCCTGCAACAGACGGCGCTCCAATGCGCGTCTCTGAAGCGACTTTCCACCATGAAAAGTCCCCGGCAATTCCGAACCTGATGTAATAAATCAGCAATTAGTTGATATTATTCCCAGTAGAATGGGAATATGAGCCTCAGAACAGGCTAGAACCAACCCCTACGCTATATCTGAAGTAAAAACTTGAGATAATGCCATTATAGGTATTCTAGGGCTGGGAATATGGTATATTAAGCCGATGGCCGATTTAGCGGTGAAGATTCAGTCCTAAAAAACCGTAAGAGCGCAAAGATACGCGACTCCGAAGAGGCTTTCCGCCGCGGAAAGCCTTCGGCAATTCCAAATCTGATATAATTAGTTATTATTATTCCCAGTGGAATGGGGATGAACCTCAAGATAGGCTAGAACTAACCCTGCGCTATATCTGAAGCAAAATCCCGAGATAATCTCATTGTAGGTATTCTAGAGCCGGGAATCTGCATTACCGGGATGGTGGTCGATTTAGCGGTCAAGATTCAATCCTAAACCGCCGGAAACAGCTCTCCGAAGCGACTTTCGGCTCCGGCGAGGGCCGGACGATCGAGGGTATCTGTCAAATCGGCGGTCAGTGGCTGTTGCTAATAAGGGAATACAGAAAGCTTATGACGAACTAAAAATTACAATTCAGCATCATCGCATAGGATTTGGAAGCGAGAGGGCGTCACGAGACATCCTAGAGCCGGAAAACTGCAGTATTGAGTCAGCGGCTGATCTAGCGGTCAAATACAATTGGGATTACTCACAAAACATTAGTATGAGGACCAAAAGCAATATTAACAGCCGCGGCGGCGTGCCTAAAAACGGGAAGTTGTAAAATATATTAGCCGGGAACATTGTCGTTAGGATTATCGCTGGTCGTCACATAATTACTTACGAAACAATTGACGGTTCTGGTTCCTATGGATATCAATTTTTTGAATGGCCTCAAAACGCGGTTTTGGTAGAATGGTGGAGGGTAGAAAAATAACTACGCGTCGCGTCAACGCGCAGCCATATTCTATTTGGGGGCGATTACTAATACATTACTCCACTCATTCTAGCCGCCGAGCGCTTAAGTTGGGATTCAAAGATACAAAGACAAAGTTACTTGTGACCCATTAATAGCGGGGCGAAGGGGGGGACCGTTAAGGGGAGCGGCCATGTATGCAATGGAAAGTAGGTACGATGTCCACAATCCTATCGTGTACCCTCATTGGACATTTACCTACATGTAGGCTGTAGCTACCTTATACTTACAATATACCTAACATACATACCTGGGCAGCTGGGAACCGGGTACAATCCAATACATACAATTCAATACCGTTAAAGAAGTCATCATCACATCGGCCGAACCCTCACCTCAAAGTCCACCTGCATCTTTCTACCTCTCTCCCTCTTCCACTCTTCCACTTACCTACAATACATACCTACCTATACTTGCTCTCTCTTTTCTAATCTTCTGCCTGCTCCTTTCACTTTTTTTTTGTTTTATTCTTCACACCTGTTTTCTTTCCCACTTCCCTTTTCTTTCCTTTTTTTTTAATATTTCCTTCCTTTGGGTTCTCTAGCATCGAATCGGGTATAAGTTTATTTTTTTCCGCATCGGCACTGCATCGTCGCATTTTTTTAGTAACCTAGTACTATATCCGCCAACCATCACGATCTCTCGCATGTATCGACAACTATGATTTAGACTAGAGTTTCGCCCCAATCGGCCCAAACCACCTCAGAGTTAACTGCTAGTCGTGCATATATCCTTGTTGAAGCTCACGTTTACTCAAAGCGATCTCTACGCCGATGCGCATACCCTTTGCGACAAAGAAATATCGTAGACAAATACCTACTACCTACCTATCTAACCTATCTATATCCATCCGTCTACATTACCTTACTTTACCTTACCTTACCTTAAGCTTTACCTAAATCGTCGGCCGCTCACGTCACGAAGTCCCCGGTTTCTGTGTATGTACTAATAACAGAACAAAAAAACCCCCCCGAGCTCGCGCATTCTTCCTTGTCGTCCATGAAAACCATATATTGCACAGTTTACTAGTCAGGCGAGAGCTTAGATTTATTGAAAATCTTGTGTTGATCAAGCTCCCATCTCGTCCCTAACCCCTACATCCCGAGGGGTCGCCGCCTTACCTCATCCCTGTCACGTCGCACTTACATAGTTACGATGAGTTAGAAACATCCCATATGACAAGATTTAACTCAGCCATTCCCCGATCCTTTCGCAGAAGGAAGAGTTGTTTGAATAAGTGAGTGTAAGAGAGAGTCAAGGGTTGAAGGAAAGAGAAGAAAAAAAGGATGGCGTCCTACGGATTTCATGCGACAGTCCTCCACCGTACGGACGATAATCGAGGTGACGACAATAGAAAAAGCAGTTTGAATGGTGGTGGTGGTAGTAATGGTGGTGTGGCTCCTACATCGCAATCGTCGGGATCTAGAGAGTCAGGGTCAGGGTCAGGATCAGGATCAGAGTCAAGAGGGTCTAACAGGTCGTCTAACAGTAATATGGGGATGGGGATAGCTGGAGGGATAGGGATGACATTTTCGGATACGCTGGGACCACGTTTCTCCAATTCTAATAATCCTAACGGGAAATCGAACCTGAACCAACTCCAGGAGAACCAGAACCAGACCCAGAACCAGAACCTTGCCGCCAATACTAATTCCAATTCTCCAGCTATCACCCACACAGAAGCAACTGGAGTAGCAGCAGCAGCAGCAGTAGCTCGCGCAAATCAAGCTGCTCATCACGACCGCACCCACAATGGGAACATTGGTGGTGCCGGAGCAAGCATTGGCGCAAGAAGAAGAAGAAGCACGAGCACAAGCACGAGCACGAGCAATAATAATAACATCAACAACAATAGTACTAGGGATCATACCAGCGGCAGAAATAATAGCACGTCTCCGACGGTAACGGCTACGGCCACGGCCACGACGCATTCACTAGATTTTCGTCAGCCCGCCGCCACAACCAAAACCACCACCACCTTAACCAACAATAATAACCCTTCTTCTTCCTCCTCTTCCTCATTCCTCCATTCTCCATCGCCAAAACATAATTTCTCCGTCTCATCCATCACGACGCCTGCATCTCCCATATCGGTATCCGCGACGCGACAACCACCACCACCACCACCACCACCAACACCCACAACCACTTCTCTCGCGCACCCATTTAGTAACGCGTCGCATCAATTGTCGTCGTCGTCATCGGCATTATTGGGGACCGCCTCATCTTCCCTGCCTCGTCTAGCTCCTCCGCTAGGAGCCTTAAGTTCAATAATGGCACCATCGTCCGCGATGTCATCGACGAATGGTGCGAGTCAATCGCCACTACAACCTCCAAAAACATCTGGTCATCTATCGCCGCCAGATTATCATGCACCACCTAGAGACAAGGCGTCAGGAAGGGTTTATGATCCGCTTACGGATACAACTAGAGAGAGAAGAGTTTCCGACAACTGGTCTGCAAAGGTAAGCTTTTATTTTATTTCGATTCATTTGATCAAGAATATTATTATCTTTTCTATATTACCCATCTACCCATCTTACATACCTACAAACATCGATATGACTTGTTGCAAATCACGACACTAGCAGTAACATGAATGTATTGTATCCTTCAATTTTTTTTTAAACAAAAGCATCTTACACGGCGTCGAAGAGGAGTCGCAGTAAAGTGTCTTCTTATCTTTCTAAAAGAAAGAGTAAAAATGGTTGTCGATATTGAACTATATTCCTTCGTTCCAAATACCCAAGTTTGCTTTAGTGGCAATGAATGCAGTGCGAATTGTTCCATCTCTTCCCTTCCACTCTTCTTTTTTTTTCTCTTTTGGTCGGTGTTCACCCAAAAGATAGGACAAGGACCATCAACGTTAATTTTCTTCTCTTCTCATTATTATAATCATCATTGTGTTTAAAATCATCTTTTTTTCCTCCCATTCCCTTTCCAATCATTTGATTTGATTACGAACAAATCTTTAAACTCCTTGAACCATCAAAAAAAAACCATCAATCAACTTTTTATTATTATTCCCACTAGACTAATCTTCCCATTTTTACACTTTTACATCTTCACTTCTTCATCTTCTTCATCTTCTTCCCTTTAATCCAAACTAACCTTCTTAATCTTGCTCTCCAGCGATCTGATCCATATGATTTCCCTCAAACTAAATCCGAATCTAACCAATATTATAATGGTTATGGATCACCTTCGCCAGTGAATGCAAAGTATCCACGAAGTCCGCATTCCCACTCTCACCCCAAAAACGACGGCCGACCGACTAGTCCTTCCAACAAAGCCCTTAGTCTGGCTTCTCCCCCTTCGCGTCACAACCGTGCTGCGCTGGACCCGATTTCTTCTACCAACCGCCATACTCCTACACCAGCACCCTCTCTTCCTTCAATATTAAATCCAGAACCAACTTCATCATCAAATGTACGTGTGACTAAATATTTCTATCTATAAATCTACCTATCTATCTACATATCCAGCTGTCTAGTAAACGCGTCTTGGTTTTATCACCCACACTCGCACACTCCGAACCCCCGAAATGAAATCCATTGATTATTAAATGGCGATCATATTCCTGTTGATTAATTACTAACCTATATCTACTCCCTTAGACTCCGAGTCGTGCAGCCGAGTTGATGTCCTTCTCCAACATTCTCTCCAGCGCCGAGCCTCTTCCGAAACCGAAGGCCCCAATCATGACGGAGCTAAAGGAAAAACCGGCCCGTAAGAGCAAGGGGCGCGAGTCAATCCTGAAGAGCTCAGAAGGTTCCTCCAAGAAGGAGTCGCGTCGATCATCCGCGAACCATGCCAAAGATACACCCACGAGAGCCCCCAAGAGACAAGCCAATGGTCAGGTCAAGCCGAAAACCCTCTCGGCTGACAAGGAGAAGAAGATACAGAGCCTTCTCGAGCAGCTCGATGCCGAGATGGACAATGTCGACCTATCTGAGCTTGACGTGGAGGAGGAGTTTTTCCACGGACGTTTTAAAAGGCGTAGGATGCAGTTGGAACTAGTAGAATCTGAGGACCAAGTCGTCCGACGAGGGGATCTGGTCTCTTCTTTATCGAGCAAGTTGCGTGACCATGCCAGCTATGGCAAGCGTCGATTTGACACACTGCACTACGATGACGCCTTGCAGGAGGTCCGAGAACGCGAGATATTTGCTGAGAAGGAACGCAAGAAGGATATGCAGCGTAAGCGTCGCAGGGAGAAATCCATGCAAGTTACGATCGAGCAGAAGGAAGCTGCCCTGGCGAAGGCACTAGCTGCAGAAGATGAAGCCGAGCGACAAAAATACTTGCGCGATGCGGAGCGTGCAAATAAGAAGGCACAGCAGACGAAGTTGATCCTCCAGAAGGGGATTAAAGGGCCGTCCAGGAACCACCCTACTCTGGAGCACAACCTCGAAGGCGGTACCATGTCGACATTCCAGGCTACAGACTTGGAAGCCGGCTCCAAGTTGGCTAAGGGTAAAGGTCGTAGTGGCAACCGCCCGAAGAAGTCCAAAGAGCAGAAGCAGGCGGAGAAGGATTCCGCCATTGCCGCTCAAGCCGCCATAGACGCGGGCGAGGAACTACCCTCGAAGGAAGAGACCAAGATTCGAATCAAGCTGAGCAAATCATCATCCAAGGAACCTAGGGATAAGGATAAAGAAGTCAAGGAGACCCCTACGAAGGAGCTGAAAGAGAAAGAGAAGCCAGTCGAAGAACCTCCGCTCAATCCTCTCGAGACCAAATTCCAGTCCAAGGGATACAATCAAATCTACGACCAAATTTGGCGCGACCTCGCACGCAAAGATGTTCCTAAGACCTTCAAACTTGCCGGCGATTCCTATGCCACGAAGGCTTCGAATCTTAAGAAAACGGCAATACTGGCTTCGAAGGAAGCTAAACGCTGGCAGCTTCGTACCAACAAGGGCACGAAGGATCTTCAAGCTCGCGCCAAGCGCTGTATGCGCGATATGATGGGCTTCTGGAAGCGTAACGAACGTGAGGAACGTGACCTACGCAAAGCAGCAGAGCGGCAAGAACTTGAGAATGCCCGCAAGGAGGAAGCTGACCGCGAGGCTGCGCGTCAGAAGAGGAAGCTCAACTTCTTAATCTCCCAGACAGAACTGTACTCTCATTTCATTGGTAAGAAGATCAAGACGGACGAGGTGGAGCGTAGCACCGACAATCCAGACATCGCTCCGGATGCCAACGCCGCGTCCAAGCCTACCGATGTTGATATCCACGAACCGTCGGGCCCGACTGCCGGCAAGGTTACCGAGTTCAGTGAATTGAACTTCGATGCCGAGGATGAGGAGAGTCTGAGACAAGCCGCGATGGCAAATGCTCAGAACGCTATCGCGAAAGCACAGGCGAAGGCACGAAGTTTCAACAAGACCGATGATGATATGGATGAAGATGGCGAGATGAACTTCCAGAACCCGACCGGTCTCGGTGACGTGACAGTCGAGCAGCCGAAACTGCTGAACTGCCAACTCAAAGAATACCAGCTGAAGGGCCTAAACTGGCTCGCTAACCTCTACGAGCAGGGCATCAACGGTATTCTAGCTGACGAAATGGGTCTCGGAAAGACGGTTCAGTCCATCTCTGTCATGGCCTACCTCGCCGAAGTGCACGATATCTGGGGTCCATACCTCGTAGTTGCGCCAGCCTCAACTCTACACAACTGGCAGCAGGAGATTGCACGGTTCGTTCCCGAGTTCAAGGTTCTTCCATACTGGGGTACCGCTGGGGACCGAAAGGTTCTACGCAAGTTCTGGGATCGCAAGCACAACACTTACAGGAAGGATGCGCCTTTCCACGTCCTAGTCACATCCTACCAACTCGTGGTCTCAGATGTTTCTTACTTCCAAAAGATGCGTTGGCAGTACATGATCCTTGACGAGGCACAGGCTATCAAGAGCTCCCAAAGCTCACGTTGGAAGTGCCTGCTCGCCTTTCACTGCCGCAACCGACTACTTCTTACCGGTACACCTATTCAAAACAACATGCAGGAACTTTGGGCTCTTCTCCATTTCATCATGCCTTCCTTGTTCGACTCCCACGATGAATTCAGCGAATGGTTTTCGAAGGATATCGAGTCTCACGCCCAGAGCAACACAACCCTTAATGAGGACCAGCTTAGGCGGCTGCATTTGATCCTCAAACCGTTTATGTTGCGCCGTGTCAAGAAGCATGTACAAAAAGAACTCGGTGACAAGATCGAACTTGACGTGTTTTGCGAGCTCACCTATCGACAGCGCGCCTTTTACAGGAACTTGCGGAACCAGATCAGCATTATGGATCTGATAGAGAAGGCAACCCTCGGCGACGATCAGGACTCGGGCACGTTGATGAACCTGGTCATGCAGTTCCGAAAGGTGTGCAACCACCCAGACTTGTTCGAGCGAGCGGATACTACCAGTCCTTTCTTCGCCGGCTACTTTGCCGAGACCGCCTCGTTCGTCCGTGAGAAAAATAACGTCTCCGTCGGTTACTCGACCCGAAATCTCATTGATTACCGTTTGCCGCGTCTCGTTTGGGCCGAGGGCGGTCGATTGCACAGGCCTGGAAAGGATAATGAGAGGGCCGGTTTCAGGAACAAGTACCTGAACCATCTCATGAACATCTGGACCCCGGAAAATGTGCGCGAGAGCACATCTGGTACTGATGCATTCTCTTTCCTTCGGTTTGCTGATGCTAGTCCCGAGGAAGTCTACAAGGCGAGCCACCGAGATCTTTTCTCACGAGCTGTAGACCTGGTGAAGAAACCGAGTCGACTTGGCGAGATGAACGTGATATACGACGAGCCAGGCGAGGAAAATTTTACCCCTGCCCATGCACTGTTCCAGATCACGGCTCGCTCGGACCGCAAGCCCTTGGCCGAAGTCACAAGCGGAGGTGTGCTTAGCAGTCTCATGAACATTTCCCGGGCGACATGGCGGGAGTCTGGCCTCGGTCGACTCGAGCAAGCCGCCTTACCTGGTGCTTCAGCATCACCCGTCGAGGTCTCGTGTGAGGGTACTCGAGCTCCAATCGCCGAGCGCGAAGACACGCTGTTCAACGTGTCAATGCGAAAGACTCTATACGGACCTATCGCTCCAGAAGAGAAGGCTCTGGTATTGCAGAAGGTCCCGGTCGAGCGCTACCCGCCGCCTGCGATGCTTCCTCAGCCGGATGGCGAGAAGCGTCGGTTCACAAATATCACTGTCCCCAGCATGCGTCGTTTCGTGACTGACAGCGGAAAACTTGCTAAATTGGACCAACTGCTATTCAAGCTCAAGGAAGAAGGCCACCGCGTACTACTGTATTTCCAGATGACAAGAATGATCGACCTCATGGAGGAGTATCTCACCTACCGCAATTACAAGTATTGCAGACTTGATGGTTCTACGAAGTTGGAGGATCGTCGTGACACTGTTCACGATTTCCAAACGCGCCCCGAGATCTTCGTTTTCCTACTGTCGACTCGTGCTGGTGGTCTTGGTATCAATCTTACATCCGCGGATACGGTCATCTTCTACGATAGCGATTGGAATCCTACCATCGACTCACAGGCAATGGATCGAGCGCATCGTCTTGGTCAGACAAAGCAAGTCACAGTTTACCGTCTCATCACACGCGGTACCATCGAAGAGCGTATTCGGAAGCGTGCAATGCAGAAAGAGGAAGTGCAACGCGTTGTCATCCAAGGAGGCGGTGCCCGCGGCGTCGACTTCAGCGGCCGCCGCCCGCCCGAAAACCGCAACCGCGATATTGCCATGTGGCTCGCCGACGACGAACAAGCTGAGCTCATCGAGCAGCGAGAAAAGGAGTTGCTTGAAAGCGGCGAGCTGGATAAGCAGACCAAGAAGCGAGGTGGCAACAAGAGAAAGCGGGAGGCAGTCAGTCTGGATGAGATGTACCACGAGGGTGAGTAGACCACATTGATTATCGCACGATTCTATTGGATTCAATATACTAACTGTAAATCGTTGTAGGCGAGGGTCATTTCGATGATGGCAGCAAACCTTCTGGCACAGCCACTCCCGTTGAAGCCGGAGACGCAAAAGCCGCCAAGAAGCGAAAGGGAGGCAGCAAGAAGGCCAAGACAACAAAACAGCGACTCGCCATCGCTGACGGAGAGATGGACATTTAACCCATTGCGGCGGGGGTTACTATGCTTAAGACATCATCAGGTCGCGAATAGCGCTTCTCGCAACAGAAGCCCGAAGACCTTGTACAAAATAAGGAGGGGGGGAATACGGCGTTACATTGGCATCACCTACATACGTGCGGAGACAGGCTCTTGGCGGGTCGAGCACACATATTCATAGAGCTAGCTAATTGTCTTTTCTTTTCCTTTTTTTTTCTTTCTTTTTTATTTATCTTTTATTTTATTTATTTTTTTGCAAAGGGGACGAGAGGGAGGAATGGGAATGGCGCAACAGTTGTGTGTCGCGCTAGGCGATACTTTGACTTTGCTGCAAAAAATCGGATTGCTTCTCTCGCAGAGAGCCCCCCAAAATCATTCGTAGACACGGACTAGGGCCTGATGTATCGTTGTAGGATTATGATAGAAGGACGAAACTCATGGAGTCAATCGATGCATGCATGCCCGCTGAGGCGTTTAGCTGAACCAAAACTACATCTTAATTGTATTATGGCTCTTTTGATGACTATGTGCATGGTGCAGTGTCGCTGTCAAAATCGTTACTGCACTACGACTTGCTGATTTAAACTAATATCCATGCCATGAGTAGGTTTTTATTACCCTTCTGATGATTATATTCCTGCAGTATACTGTGGATAGTCCTATTGCAACTGGCCAACATCATCAAGGTACCTAACATTGAGATCCCATGAGTTACGACATTGTTATTCCTGTTCACTTCTATGTTCTCCCCCCTCGCCGGTTTCCCTAGGGTGACGACAACAGGCAGCACTTCGCATGGGCCTAGATATCTACCTAAGGTAAGAGGGCTATTTGGATGAAATCGTTAAGTAGTTCATATCTTGAAATTGAGTCACGACGATGCATTGAGCTCGGAAGTTTGGTTCCTACTGCCCCTTGTTATCCACCAACTGCCCCTTATTATCGTCTACCCGCTCCTTACCTTCTGTCAAAGCATCGAGCTGATCCCAGAACATAGGGTCAATCAGCTCCTTCAACAACTTGTCTTCACTGGGTCGTCTCATGAATTCGATCTCAGCTTCTGTCATCTTCATTTTGTAACGGAACCTCGCACGGATAAGCTGACGTTTGTCTTCGGGAGTGCTAAGTTTCCCAGTAGGAGGGCGAGACTGTGGGTACTAAGGCAGCAGACTCTCTAGTTCTTTGAGTACATCAGAGGGCAAGGTTCCTTCAACCGTTTTACTATTTTACGGTCAGACGGAAGACTTTCGGCCAAATTGGGTGGGTTTCTCACAACTCAGTGCCTTTCCATTTGTACCAAGAGACTGGAGGTTCGTCGTTATTGGTCCGACAATGATCGAGGAAGAAGTAACAGGTGCGATTATGGAAGGCAAATTCAGCACGGTATATACTCCAGCGGTACTTGGTATATTCATGATCCTGGTTCCAAAGATGCTGGCATATGAGGTTGTTGATCTTCTGACATCGGTCATAGAAATCATCGCCTGGGACAAGGTGTGTCTTTGTTTGTACCGCTACTCTCATGGGAGTATTTGAGACTTCTTGACCGTCAGACATATTCCTACTGCCGTCTGAATTTGGATGGGAATATTTCACGTCTCAGGTCGGAGGTAGAATGAAGGATGATTCGACACAGGCACAATACGAGATATCTACATGTATGTTGGTATGTCAGGTAGTATGTTGGTATGTTCCAACGTGTGTTGGTAGGGAGTATGGGAGGGTGTGGTTCGGTGGGTGGTGTAGGGGTATATTGTGTCATGTTCCGCGTGGCGGTCATAGTTCGGGCATGATTCACCCCCTATCTCTTCGCCATTATGCGATCGACTCCATTCGCGGCAGGCTCGATATTTCGAGAATATCAAGTGGCCACAAGTCAAAAAGTGATGCCATTCTTCCACGCACATCTTGATGGCTACCTAGGTATGGATGTTTCTAGGATTTCTGCTAGGCCGCGCCTTGTTAGCTAGTACCTTTGAGGCTGCAATACTGATTTGTCAGAGAAGGGAAGATGGTGTCAAAGCTAATAGAAGCCTTTTTCTTGAGCTGTGAAAGTTGTGAAGTGATGAGTGCTTGGCTACCAAGATGATCGATGTCTACTGCGAACTTTGTCTACCTTATATAGTCACGAGTTTTCAACTGTCAAGAGGCCAACGGCCCATCAACCGTGATATTTACACTTTCCAGCGTTTTAACCTTGGCCTCGCTGTTGGAAATGATTAAAACATATTTCTTGTGCGAATCATATTGGGAGGGAAAGTGTATATACCATCATTGCGGCCAAAGGTTTGGCGTACTTAAAATTGTGGCTTTTATAACTATATGATATAAGAAAACTATCAGAAGTATAATAATTTAACAACTACATATGGGTTGGTCAAAATATAATCGTGAGCCTTAACTTCAAAAATGAGAAACGAACGAACACTGATGATATGGCAATCTATAGCGCTGGAAAGAAGCAATACTATGTACCTAGGTCAGTGTTTTTATTGTTGATATTGTCGGTTGGGTGGTTCAATTAAAGTTTTCAGGAGTGGCGGCTGGCGTGTAATAATTGGTGGTTATCGCTCAGAGGTAATGGCGTTGGGAGGAGACATTGGCATTTCAATTTGATAAAATAATGGCAGAGTGTAGACTTAGAGGCAACTGAGAAGGAATTGTTGTTCTCGTCATGTTTTCCTTTTTTCTTCTTTTGTCTGCCTTAGATGGATAAGTGCCACCTCGTGACTGAGCTACTAAGGTAATAGGATGGGAGACACTCACAAGGGAGGCGGTAACCTTAGGTGAGGTTGTAATGGTTCAAGATTGATGATGACTACCTCTGAGGGCGCCCAGGACCACATTGGGCACATGCAGCAGAGCCGCAATATAAATAAAGTCCCATTTTTAAAACACATCCCGGGGTACAGCCCAGCTGTTGGTCCTTTTGAGAGAGGAAATAAATTTCTTAGTAGAAAAACAGTGACGTAGGTTATGAGTGACCAAGATGCGAGGATAGTTGTGGCGCTCGGGATTGTTGGTTGGCCCAGTCCAGCGCACCTGTTGACCGTTGGTACTGGCTTGAGTAGTTGGAGGTGGATGGTGGCAGGTTTTTCTATTAGAATATTTTGCAAAGGCATATCCATGTACATCTCCGCCAGTAGATGGACCGTCTCGCGTATCGACAACTGTATCGACAACTGGAATGCCATCACTAATAACGGTACCATCTGGCCTATTGAGGCCTCATTCCCTAGAAGTCTCGACCATCCCATCCATTGAACTTGGGGCCTTGGGCAGACACTTTTACCACCATGAGCCACTACATGAAACATGATGGTTCTGTCGACCAATCCACTGGTCCTTCTAGCTGACTCGCCAGCATTCATCCAGAGATGAAAGGTGGGAGCCATTCAGCATCGGCCTATTGCAATCCCGTTAAGGGTCGAAAACGCTCCTCTCCGCTGAGAAGACTCCTCAGATAGCCGCTTCACCACCATGACTCAGCCTCTTATCTAACATAACTGGATGCGGAGAAGCAGTAGCTTCGGTACGAACAATGATCCCAACGGGGCGTATGGGAGGGACTTGCAAGATGCTTCCTAAAGAAAAAGGGGCGGCGGCGGGGCGTGGTTGACAAGGACTTGAATGTTTATGGGGTGCAAAACCTGCAGATTGTTATTACATCATTATTTCGTAGTGATTTCAATTATAATCATAATAATTCTACATTCTTTTCGAAAATAAGACCTCTTAAATAAGCAATCGTATAATTATGACTATGTTTTATTTATGTTGTTGTCGGGATATAGACACGTGATCAAATAGCCCCATTAATCCATCAGCCACACCCCTATTCTGTACTGGTCAAGCCACCAAGCAGAAAACGAAAGAAAAAAGAAAAAGAGAGGCCACCCTGGGAGTCGAACCCAGAATCTCCTGATTAGCTCCATCAAGCATGTTACGTTTGTTTATACACCAGATCATAGCTGGGCACCACACTCGGTCGTAGTCAGACGCCTTAACCATTGGGCCAAGCAGCCTTTGGGTCCTGATTGGATGAGAGTATGGATGGTCAATTTCGTGTTATGAGACTGGCATAATGGTGGAGGGAGTGAGAAAGAGATGGAGAGAAGTTTGTGTTTGTTATGTGGGTATGGGTATGGATATACGCTAGGAGTTTGCGCTTGGTAATAGCCGGGGAAGAGCATGGGATAAGTCAAGTCAAGTTATGCCAGTCCACAAGGAGCCTGTAGTCACAATCGTCGCAACAGTCCCATGACAATGGGAACTGCAATTCATCATTCGCAGGAAAGATATAGAAATCACAATTCAGTTCAGTTCATTCATTATAGCACAGAAGCATTTTTCTTAACTCATCTAGTCTATTCCAGTTGGCGAAAACTCATCGCATGCCAGCGTCGGTGTTCCGCAAGTTTGCATGGCCTCATCTCGAAATCAATCATAGGCTTTTCAGATCCAAGGCTACAACACCTTGCCTCAATGTCCATTCTATAGACCTCCGAGCCATGGTCATGAATGCGTGGATCCTCATACATCGTACCTTGCGGCACGAGTATCTGTGACGAATGTTTGCATGGCCCTTTAGACCGACAATGACACGTAAAAGGTGGTATGGTGACTTTAGACTGCGCCGGCAGCCAACATCTTCTTTCGCAAGTAGTTCTTGTACTCTCCTATCGTTCCGTTCCACGGCTTGATCGTCTTGTTCTCGCAGACCAGGATCTGCTTCGCAATCTTGTCAAGCAATCTATCAAGTATGTTAGTATTGGTCTGCACAAACTCGAATAAAGAGTGATTTCTTACCGGAAGTCGTGGGAAACCACAATAACACCGCCGGTGAAGTGCTCGATGGCATCTGCCAATGCATCGATGCTGGGAATATCTAAACCGTTCGTAGGTTCGTCAAGGAGAAGCATGTTGGGTGAATCGATGGCAAGCAGGGCGAAGACAATTCGACTCTTCTGACCTTCGGAGAGAGTGCCCATCACGGAGGTCTGCACGGGGCCAGATACTCCGTAACGGCCAAGGCACTGTCGCCAGTACTGGTAATCTTGTGACTTATCTCGGTATCTGTCGCGGACAAAGTCCAAAGCACTCTTGGTCAAGTCAAGTTGCTCAGCGCTGTGCTGAGAGTACATGCCGAGCTTAAGATGTGTGTGACGGCGAACAGAGCCAGAAGTAGGAGAGAGCTTGCCAGTCATGAGGCGCAACAGGGTACTCTTTCCGACACCGTTGGGACCGACGAGGGCTGTTCGGGAGTCCATGTCGAAACCGAGATCAATATGACGATAGAGGTCATCCTTAGCCTCACCCGAGTACGAGAACGTGACATCATCAAAGGACAAGACGGGAGGAGGGAGCTTCTCGACATCAGTGAACCTGAACTTGAATTCCCTCTCTTCCTTCACTTCCTCGATGAGACCATCTGCAATCATCTTGTCGAGAATCTTCTGTCGGGACTTGGCCTGTCGCACCAAGTTGGCGTAGGTACCAGCACTGGCAATGAATTCCTTGATGTGCTTGATTTCCTCCTGCTGCTTCTTGTAGGCGGTCATCTGGTTGGTCTCCTGCTCCGTGCGAGTCTTCATGTAGGAGTCAAAGTTACCACCATAGTACATGAGCTGCTGCTTTCGCATGTCGATCATGTTGGTACACACCCCGTTAATGAAATCCTGCGAGTGGGAAACCAGGATGAGAGTTCGCTCCCACTTCTTGAGGTACTCCTCGAGCCACACGCAAGCTTCAAGATCCAAGTGAGCAGTCGGGTCGTCAAGAAGTAACAAGGTGGGCTTGACAAAGAGCGCCTTGGCAAGAGCAACACGCATACGCCAACCACCGGACATATCCTTGGTCTTCTTGTTGATGGTGACCTTGTTGAAACCAAGACCAGTGAGGATAAGAGAGGCACGGGTCGCAAAAGTTGAAGGGTCCATCTTGTCCATGTGCTATCAAGTCTTTATTAGCATGGTTTGATTCACGTCGCATTACCGGTATACATACCTCATAGATGTCCATCAGCACGGGGCTGTCGGGACCCTCATCCTCGAGCAGTTGCTCTGCTAGTCGATCAAGACGATCCATCTCCTTCTCGGCTTCCTTGAGAACCCATTCCAGAGCACCCAAGTCGGAGGGTGGGGCACCTTCGTTCAGGAGGTAGATGTCGACGTGGTCAGGGATGGGATACTCTCGAGCAGCGATAGCCTTGAGCAAGGTACTCTTTCCGCAACCATTCTCGCCGAGAAGTCCATATCGACGTCCGAATGACAGTTCAAGGTTGGTCTCGTTGAGGAGAACACGACCGTGGAAGGTCAAGCTGGCACTGATGACTTTGACGTCTCGACTGGTGGGGACTGATGCTAAGACACCGGTGGTGATGCGGTCAGATAAACCATCTTTATCGATCTGGTTTGACATGGCCTTAGCCTTCTCCATTTTCTTATCGTCGGTCGCAGGGACATCGTCAAGGTCGGGAGGGGTATCATCGCCGGCAACGGAACCAGCAGCGCTTGCGTTCTTGGAAGCGGCCTTAGAGCCAGCCTTGGATCGAGAGACGAGGGTCTTCTTCTCACCCTTTCCGTCAGCGGCCTTCTTGGCGAGTCGCTTCTCCTTGGATGCGGAAACCATCTTGATTGATTGATGGATTGTCTGTTTGTTTTTGTCTAATACCGACTAGAAAAAGGGAGATGATTGATGATGGATGACGGATGATGATGATGAACGAAACGATCGAAGAAATCGAAGTCGAAATCGAAATAGAGCAATCGAGGGTATTGTATGAATTGTTATGAATTGTAGAAATTATAGAATAAATTCTACCCCGCTTAAGGCTACTTTATTATTGATAGCGACCGCGAGTTGTCAATTGCGATCACAAGCGAATGTGACCGAGTCTCCAAAGGAAGATAATAAAATGGAAATGAGTGGGCAACTTTCAAAAGAGGAGAGAGTTACCTTGTGTTGTTTTTCACCACGATTTCGATGGTGAAAACACAAAAAAAAAAAGTTGGGAAGGGAATAAAAGTTTATCCTCCGCGATTTGGGTTTGGGTTTGGGTAGTTCCAGGAAAATGACGGTGGGAAGGAATCTGCGCGGGGGCGATAGAAAAGTCCCTTGGGTCGTTGCTTGGTGGGGCTTTTTGTAGTGGGGCTTTCAAATTTTCGTTCTTCACAAGTAAAATCTTAACAATAATAATCGTTGTGGGCCAGATGGATACCTGCGTCCTTCTGCCGTCTTAAAAGGGCTGAAAGGGTAACAGGTGGGGGCGGGTCCATATTCACCGCTTTCGTTTTACAGGGTACTTAATTAACTGTGAAACCATTGACGTCAATGGTATTATTTTCTAACATTTACATATGAAGCCATCGTGGATATTTCGTACAATAAACTTTATGTATTACCTTAACCTTGTATACTTAGGTCTGTATCTAGGTACTCATTTAATCTCAATAAAAGGCCGGCTCAAGTTGAATTAAGACCATAAATGACTTTGTCTTCTTATCAACATTCACGAAAAACATTCACGAAACAACCTTAAACACCATACACGTTGCCCCTAGCAACAGTCATGCGAAAGAAACAAGACAGAAGTATAAGGTCAACTTGATTTCAGGTATATTAAGTAAGTTGAATTAAATGATTGAATCAAGTCTACAAGAGACTCTACTGAGATTATCAGCTCAAAGTTTGACAATCTACCGTACCAAGGTATCATGAGCTACGCAGTAGACTGCTCCGTCATGCTTCAAGGCACTTCAAACAAAGTGTCCCGCTTCCTAATTGTAAAAATCGCCTCGGAGGGGGTCGTTACTAATGCCTTCTATCCCTACATACAAGCAGTTAGGCCTATCCGCAGGAATTTACTTTGCTCTCCTCGGACCGTCACAGTTGTTACTTATAGAACTTTCTGTCTCGAAGGCTTGACCGATTACCCTTGTCTCAGCCTTTGGTCTTCACCTTACGGCTTCTACCTAACGAACTAATATCCCTCAATTACTATTCCCAGGAAAATCGAAATTGAAAACTCGCAAGGACAGTACTCTCGTTCGGAATCCGAGTCTAGGAAGTATGAGACTGTTTGGCTCGGCAACGGATGGGACAGTGAGATATTCTACCTAAGAATATCACATGTACATCGCATCCCGTGATGGTAGGCTTTTGCCCCTGAGGCATAACCCAACGATTCATTTGAATTCGTGACATTCTAAGTCGAAACGTCCCTGCTACACGGCTTTCAATGTTTGGCTAGAAGCCTGGTGATCATTGAAACTCGGTGTCTTTTCATCCACAGTGCGTAATTAACACTATTCGTCCAATAAGGGGTCAACCAAGGTAGGTAACTCGACATCGGAGATCCGCAGATTATCAACTCCTGATTAATCGTAATGTCCTCCATGCTATTTGCAATATCTTAAAACCGATTAGTCTCTTGCCGATGGTGAGCACTTATCCCACGTCGGGTTGAGGATGTTCTCTAGATTACCGTACTCGCATCGAAAAGTTGGCATACCGTCGCTTTGGTGCGGTCTTGAGCATACACGAATAAGTTCCAATGTCCGTTAACCGAAATCATTCCGTGGGAACTAGCTCTATCATCTAACTTGTTTTTAGAGTCATCAGACAGGGCCCTTGAAATTTCCATAAGCTCCAGGGTTGACCACGGTTTCGTGGTCATACCGGGGCGGCAAATCATAGGAATGGAGCTCTGATCTTGTCGCCGTTGCATCTAATTCTCCCCTCAAAGCCTCGCCGTGGATCTCGGTCGGACGTTCTTGGCTATGCAGCTCGTGGTAGACTTCTGGTGTCTCCATTTCTCTCACCCCCGGCCCCTGCCATATGGCATTCACAGGCGATGGGCCCTTTGGCACATCAGGCGCGCCGGGAACTCCACTCCTCGTCCCCTTTTCTTGCAGCGCGGCGGCGGCCGCTGCTTGTTTACTCGAACGCCGGTGACGCCACACTAGCAACACAGCGACCGCGGCAATGATTATTGCGCTGGCGGCTACTCCGATGCTAAGACCTACGACTGCGCCCACGGACAGGCCCGATCTAGTTGAGGAAGTCGCGGTTGCTGACGCCGACGAGGCAGTGGCTGATGCACTCGGTGTTGCTGACGTTACAGACACGGCACCCTCTGAAGATTGCAAGGTTAATAATGATCATATATATCGAGCCAAGGAATTATCATTGGACTACTTAACTCGGTCTCATCGCACTTATACGAGTAACGAAGAGAGGTTGAGTAGAAGTGAAGCTCAACAAAAACGAAGGGGGGGGTTTTGAACATACGTTGATGATTACAGTCGTATACCATGAAGCAATTCCTGTCATCATGGCTATAAACGAACGTCGAGTCCGTCTGATAACACGAAAAGTTGCCATATCCGTTGTTCGCGGTCCCCGCGTAGTCCCCAGCGTTGCCGCGCTGGTTTAACACGGCTACAAACCTCGTGCTCGTGTCGGTGAAGTATGCCGACGTCGTCGCATTCGCCCAAGTGTGGAGTTGCCCCGTGGTCACAGACGCCGTGTCTTTTGGCGCGCTATCCGGGGAACCTGGGAAGTACGCCACCTCGGATGCCTGGTCGCTGGTGTTTGTCGCCCCAGTGCAATCCGCTAGTACTACATCTGCGATGGGCTCATGTTAACTACGGCTCAAAAGATGATAGTCTTTAGGCGTTATAAGTTTGAAAGTGGGGCTCAAGGAGTAATCTCTTGAGCCCTACTCAGATGCGATGATAGAACATGGTAAAATATGAAGATAGTAGAAATGTCTTACTTTCGTAATTAGCCCGCGCCGATATTGGACGGCTTGTGCTCCGTGCCATGCAATGTGAGGAAGCATACGCGACAACTAGGAGGCTTGTAAGGGAGAACATATTGGGCGTGAAATTTGCACCCCAACTTCCAAGAGCCTCGAGCTGTGTCAAGCAATGTCGAGACTTGCACGGCGGGGTGATAGGTATGATTCACTGGTGTCTTGGATCTTGACTTTGTCAGCACCAGGCGAGCGTGAGACGTGATGGTGTCACGCAGTATTCTCAATATGTATTTCTAGAATTATCCTTGACGATCCGAATCGTGGAGAGAAGCAGCTAATAGATGGACTAAGTCTAATATCGAGTGACCAAGAGGTCGGGAAGAGAGAGAAGAGCAAAAACATCTGAGGGAGTCCCTAGGGGTCATTGGAAATTGAAGCTGAGGTTCTAGGGACCCCTTGTACATACTGCCGTGGTGGCATTGCCAATCCATCTCTTACATAAGATAGTGTAGGCTATAACTGGCTATAAACCTTCTAGAAGGCTTCTGTCAGACTACGATTCGCTGGATGATTGTACGGTATGTCAGCGCTAGTCACCATTCAGTCTTGATACGGCGAACCTGGCCTTTGAATTGGGCATGGATAAACAACCGAATGCTACATGGCATGGATCTTTCTAGGGGTCCATTGGCGCCTTATTCTTTTGGACGAGTCTTGGCGATCGGCGGCCTTCCCGCTTCCTCGCGGTTTATTTCCTGAAAACTGTGGCTTATGTCCAGGATCAATATTACAATGTTTCGGACTTTAGCATTTTGGGAGCCTTGAGTGAAGTTATCGTATCCTTATTCTTATGCAGATTAAACGCAGGGAAAGACAGAGTCCAATATCATATCCACCACGATGCGCTCATCATGTGATGCGTGTCAACGGCGTAGGTGCTACGACTACTATTTTCGGTCGAGGGTCGCTCGTGAGTGACGTGACGCCAAAGTCTCGGGTGGACCGAAAAGATCAACCGGGGTTAGACGATGATCGATGTACGATGCCCTTCACAAATAGACCCCTGATCAGCGTGGAGGTCCCGGACTCCCAGCCTGCCAGCTATGCTAGTTGCTATTGGGTATTGAACGAATCATAGGACAGCTCTCCCTTAAGCTATGATATATTAAACTTCTGTATTACCTAGGAAGGTATTCTTTATTCAAGACTTTTGATGGGATGAAGATATAACGTATGATTCCGCGGGCCTTTCTCTTGAGGCTTATCTGCCATTGGAAGGGACATCGAGTTTTGATCACAATGAACATGATATATCAGAACTATGTCTTTTCAAGTAACATCCGTACCATAGTGAATCTTAATCTTGAAATAGAGCACCCCGATCTGTCAATATTTTTATAGCATTTCTCTAGAGAGTTAGGTGGTCTGTATTCCAAATCCAAGGCTATGGGACTGTGGGATGGAATTCTTTTTTTAAAATCCCCATCTTACCATCCATCTTCAATCTCCACCGCTCCAGCTGGAACCCGCCAAAACGCACCGGGTACAAACTGATTACCTCTTTTAGGCAGGTTAATTAATAATTCCCTCGAACGGCCTGGCTTTGCATGGAATGAAGAAATCGTCCAAAAATATAATAAAATCCACAAAATAACAAACTTACTAGGTAAGAGTCTTAACACAGTCACTTCAAGTGTGTTGTGCTAACTAGGTACACCTTAAAATTCATGATTTTAACTAGAAGTCTCGTACACGACAGGGAATGCGCACTCGTTCATCTATTGCTGTGTTCTCGATTTAAATACGTCATGATCAACACATCTTTTCGATCTCTTGAAATATGTCAATCTTTACCATTTTTTCAAAACTTTGGAGGGACGTCCGTAGCTCATTTATCTCAAGAAACTTTGCTAGCAACTGCAGTATATGTCTCCAGCGACTTTATAGCATCCTGATACTCCATCTCAACCACGTTGACATGCTCGGAGGACCGCGGTTTTATTGAGCAGGGAAATGGAAGTGGGCTTGAGTTAAAGCCATCCGAGAAGGCGAATCTAGGATACCATCAGCACATAATGCGACTAACACGGCAAGGGAATGCTTACATATCAACGTCGATGTCTTTCTCACTGGAGTCTTTGGCAGGTCCGATCTCGAAAGCCCATAAAATACGCGCGATGTTGAGTTCCACAGATGCGGCACCAAGATGCATGCCGGGGCAGACTCTTCTCCCCCAACCAAACGCGCTATGGCCAAATTGGCCTGGATAGTCACGGAACCCGATAAAGCGCTCTGGTCGAAACTCGTTCGGTTCAGGGAAATCAGATTCGTTCAGGTGGACTGAATGCGACGTTAATATTAGCAGGATAAGACATGGTAGAACTTCGAGTATACTTACTGCTCCACAGAGGTGCGATGATAGTGCTCCCCTTAGGAATGAACATGCCCTTATACACATCATCGGCCGTGCTTGCGTGTGGTGTGCCTCCTAGCACAGCTACAGGTCTCCAACGCAGCGTCTCGGCGGCAACCGCTTTGATATAGGGTAACCGAGGCATGTCTTCGAATGTGGGGAGACGCCCTTTTCCTACCACCCTATC
This sequence comes from Jackrogersella minutella, assembly GCA_022578535.1. Taxonomy (NCBI): domain Eukaryota; kingdom Fungi; phylum Ascomycota; class Sordariomycetes; order Xylariales; family Hypoxylaceae; genus Jackrogersella; species Jackrogersella minutella. The sequence continues at coordinate 50,670 of MU388376.1, forward strand.
AAGTTCCTCTTGTGCCTTGGGGATGAATTGAGGGCCGAACTTGACACATGCAAGGATGAAACTCGCAAGTGAGCCTGCCGACTGTGCCATCATATCTCAGCATTGTGTTTTTTCTAAGCGAACATGTGAACTTACTGTCTCAACTCCAGCACCGAAAGGTGTTCCTGCGGCGTAGCCGAGTTCGAGGTCTGACATGGCGAGATTATCTTGCTCCTCTAAGAGATGTTTAGCGAAACATGTGGGCAAAACTCCCTTCGCCAGTTTATCTTTGACCTCGTCCATGAGTTCGCTGTACAGCTGGATGTCCTTTTGCCGCTGCTTTAACACCTGTGCCTTCCATGGCGCAAAGATGCTAGGTATAAACCTAAGTGCCGGATAGCGTTCTACGGCGTATTTCCCAGGAATGCTGGAATGAAATGGTTAGAGCACGGCGTGAAACGACAGAGAATGTTCTTACTTGACTTGAGTCAGGCGGTCCATTGACTCGTCATTGCGCTGTACAACGATGTCGGTGTCTACATCTTCAACTCTCCGCCCGTATGTGACTGTTACGATAACTGAAGCCGCATAACGCTGAAGGTGTTTCCGGAACCCTGAGGGCGCCTTAAGCAATTCGTGCATGAGGACCTTAGACTCTAAACTCTGGATAGGCCGGTAAGTCTCGCTCTGACGCTGCATGAAGCCGCTGTGCAACAATTTTCGCCAACGTCGCCAGAAAGCCCCATAGGGTGCCATGAGGCCTCGCATCCCTCCTGATAGGAGTTCACCGCCCATGATGAAGCGCGGCCTAGACGAATACTTAGAACCGCGTTTCTCAAGTAGATCCCATGCTGCCTGCGCAGAGCCTAGGATGATGGTTGGCGTCGGCCCCATTTGGAGGAAGACCACATCCCCATACTCCTTATTCAGCTCTCGAAACCACAGCCATGGCTTTGAAATACCAGACTTGATAACTTTGGGGCCTGGCGGGAGTTCGGAGCGGTGTGCATACAGCTTCCACTCTTGCCGCAGCTATCCCAGGTATATTAGCTGAACTGACCCTCTTGCAATTTGTCATGTTGCGTTTCCTACCTTTGGAAATATTAAGCTGAAATATGAGAGTGCTACAGCGAAGCCTATACTGGCAAGCAAAGTGGCTAACATTATGACGTTCAACCTGGTCCTAACCACTGATCATGGCTTTTGGCATTACGGGATTATCAACAGAGAAAATACGAATTAATCAGCTAAGGATATCCCTTATAGAAATAGGAAACAGTGTAACCAATATTCCTCTTGCATTGCAGTCTCCATCCAAACTGCCGAACTTGGCGGGGAAACGCATGTGGATATCCCCCAAACTCCACGCTCATGAGTTTTGCGGAGTAGCGCACACATGATGGACTAGGTAGGTTATTCGCTAACGTGGTCTCGATTTGGTTAGTAATCTGAGGGACCTGATAGGAGCTGTCCATGTGCTTGAGACCTCGGGATCTATCAACTAGGTATTAGACTATTAGTAAGTATTCTGTCAGTGTAGGGAACCAGTGTAAAATACCGACGATGCCGTGGTAAGCCAACAGGGGTAAGAAGATTTACATGGTGACGGCTGAGAATGTACTTTAATAAAAAACCCCATTTACTATGATACTCAACGAATTGAATTCTTTTTACATTTTTAGAAACCTTTGTCTTTGGGAAATTTGAGAGAAACATTTCGGAATTTAAGGAGGGACATCTAGGATTGTGGAGGCTGAATGCTGAGTAACGTACCCTGGCCTGAAAAGGGGTAGGTGTCAATTCGTTGTAGTCAATACCCATATATTCGTATAATTACCCCGCCATCCTCCATCATTTTCGTACTTGGCAGATCCATTTGAACCAGGTAGTCGGGTGTTAGCCCTTGCCCTGGATTGCTTCGAAGCGCGTCCTTCGAAATATGTAGATAAATGATGCGGAAATGGTTAAAATAGTATAAGTTGTCTATAACTTGACATAAATATGAATGTCATATTTAGGTACTTTTTACTCAAGTAATGTAATTACAGATGCTGACTAGGAATGAAGTTGGTGGCTTAGTTTTTTTCCATTTTCTTTTCGACACATAGGATAGGACCTAGGTGCATCGGCCGGCAGTCTGTTCATTGGTGAGGCGTTACTAAATATGATGATTCCAACGGAGAGTGGTGTAACACCGAGCCGAACGCCATCTGCACCAGGTAAGCGAATATTCGTAAAAGGGCTGACGGCTCATGTTCGTCTTAGTGAACCAGAGCAAGGAGTTCGCCAACTATGCATGCCTAGATTCGTATACTGAAAAATAATAATAACATGAGCTAGGGACGATATGTTTATGAGATGAGCGCTATCAGTATTATGTGACATGGAGTATTACTATGTACCAGGTAGAATATCGGATAGGTACATAATAATAAGGATTGATCAGGTGGTCATGTGACTGGCTGACTAATCACCAGTCCTGGCAGTGAGACGATGAGCCTGACGATAGGAGCGTATCTAGATTCTAGACTCCTTATTATGGTTTATGAGTTGAATCGAGGGTATACATATTTCAAGAGAATATTGAACGTGAACCATGCCGTACGTGTCCCTTTCACAACAAGTATCGACGTTAGACATATCCAATCTTATCTGCCCAGACATTTCAAATACGTACCTACCTAGGTAGGTAGGTATCTACCATGTTTTGTTTTAGCTTGTTACATAACGAGTGATCCTACTTGGCAATCCTCTGTGTAAGATCTGTACGAATGACAATGTATTCAAGAAAGTTTCATGAAACGACGGTGTTAATCCAAGAAGCAAGGTTGTTAAGGAGATAAGAAACTGCTATGAGATGTTTAATAGTTTGTATGTCATAAATACCTACCTAATATTCCCATCGCCTTATATTCTGCATTTGTAGCTATTTGTTTCCCTAGCCTAAATATCAACCCCCCTTATTTACATTGCCTCCACGTCTAACAGGCGGGAAGAGGAGTTGATTTAATTGATCTAGCATAAATGAGAATTACTATATAGCTCATAGTTATATGGATTTTAAAAAATGTTTATCACATCATGGAATAAATTCTCACTTCGGTGCGTGTGGTTGGTGATGGCGGTCGGTTTCGCGGGTACGTATGTCTACTTGATCTCATCTAGTACGATCCATGATTCTAAAACATTCTTAGTTCCTTCTTTGCAAGCCGTCATGGATGTCGGCTATCGAATCTCCGATCGTGGCCAGTCGCCCTCACTGCTACCCCCTATTGCTGGCGGAATACCTTTTCGTGTTATGTTCATAGGAGCCTCGATCGTTAGAGGTGATATGTCGACGGGAAACCTGGGGTTCCGCAAGCCTCTTCGTGACGAATTCGTATCATCAGGGAACACTGTCAACCTGGTAGGCTCGCAACAGCTCGGCAACTTTACGGATAACGATCTCGAAGCCTATCCAGGCAACCGTGTTGACCAGATTCATGAACATTGTACCCACATTATACCCCAGACGAGTCCGAATCTCTTCATTGTCCACGTTGGAACGAACGATTGCCTCCAAAAGTTCGATGTGAAAAACTTAGGTGTTCGTATGAAGGACCTTGTTAATTACCTTCTAACGTCATCTCCTAAGGCTACCGTCATCATGTCAACCCTCATAACAAATACGGTTCCCGACATGGAGTCCTGTATCCTAGATGTTAACAGTCAGATTAGAAGGGTTGCATCATTACTCGAAACAGCAGGGAAACCCATCGTTCTAGCCGAGATGCATTACGGCCAGGGGCTCCCGGGTCGACCGCAACCGAGCGATATATCCCCCGATGGTTCGCATCCTTTCGATCCAGGGTACGCTATGATGGCTGAAATCTTTTGGGCTGCTATTGCTGAGGCGGACAATAAAGACTTCTTTCAGCCTCCGGAAATCAATGGGATTGCCGAAGATGGAACTGCCAAGAAAGATTAACTATGAAGCGGAGATCAAGTTCACTGAAGTATAGAAATCACCAAGGCCTTGAGATTTCTGGTGGAATTAATCATTGTATTTTAGTGTTTATGGCGTCCCAAGTTCGGTCATCGTGCCTAGTTAGTTTGTAAAGCGGGTCGAGTTCTCAGGCCTTCTTGGGACCTCAGCATTGGGTAGGTATTTACCTCGGTATCTATCTTATCCAACGGCAACCCACTCCGGAAAGCATTAGAGTAGTTAACACTGAACAGCCACTCGGACGAGCCACAAGTGCAGAATGTGGGGAGCTCTCCGTGACAAAAAGAGGGAAGGACGTGGCGGAGGCGGGCGTAGCCCGCCGCTCAATGATATCTGGTCTGAGCGTCTGAGATAAGGATACGTATATGGGTCTGTATAACCTCACTTCGAAGCAGTGACTCGTTGAAGTTGTTGGCTGTGACTGTCAACTTCTTTAGGCTGTTTTCCTTCCAACTAGAGTTTATGAGCATAAACTTTAATCGTTTTGGCATGTATGAAGTACCTATACATAGTTTAGCACATGAAACTCATTTTGTTCCAATTTTTTAATACTTCTCAACAGCCACAAACTCATCTATACATCATCTCTCACAGCTCAGAGTTAAGTTTAGCTCCTTCTCTTGCAAATCTGGCGTCAGGTCATATTATTTTACTATCGAAGCAATAAGCAACACTTCCGAATATACCCAATATGGAGAGTTCTGTTCAGTCCAGCTGTTATAACGTTGTCTTCGTCCTTGGACCTCCGGGTAGCGGCAAAGGTACCCTCTGCAAGCTCGCTACGAATCAGCTCAACACGTCCGACTATAACTACCGACACCTTTCGGTGGGGGATTACCTGCGCGAGCTTTGTAAAACTGAGGTGTCTTGCGAAGGTGAAAGCTTCGATCTTGATAGGATCCGTATCCATTTACGAGAGATGAAACTACTACCCTCCCACGTGCTCATCCCGGTGCTTAAGCACAAGATTAGCTCAACCCTGGACGGTAAAAGCGCACCCACTACTTGGCTGGTTGATGGGTTCCCACGTAATATGGAGACTACGCTGGTATTCGAGGAGAAGGTAAGCATTTTGGACTAACAGCGCTGAGTTCTAATAAGCAATTATCATGCTGAAATATCACCTACTCCAGATCGGCAAGCCAGTGAAAGTTATTGTTCTCGAGTGCGCACGCGACACTGCACAACACCGGTTCCTAAATCGGTCTAGAGAGAAGAGCGATGACGAGAAACGCTTTGCGAGGCGGTATGATGAGTACGTCGAGAACATGAAGGCGATTCGTGAGCATTACAAAGGCAATATCGAGACGGTACGTGTTAACTTCCAGTATATTTGAACTTGGAAAAGGTCTATCTCATGCTAATAATTCGCAGATTTGCGTGGATGGAGCTCTTGAAGAATACATCGACAAGTTTGTTCTGGAATCAACCATGCTAATGTAGGCAATGTGAGTAAGGAAGCTAGGGACTTGGGTCTTGTTTCACGCGAGAGGCTTTGTTTGTTTGTTCTATTCTTTCCCAGATCCGGCAAGCTTAGCGATCTCCTGTGCAGCGATGTATTTTCCAAGATTTCTTCGCGCAATCTCACCCAACTGTTTCGCTTTACTTCGCATTATCTTGCTGGTGCTAGTCCCATCGATTGCATTGAGAATCCCTTATTGTAGGCACTCAGAAGTCCACTGCGAGCTGGTCTCGCGACAGCCCCAAGTGCCAACCCCAATGCTCCAGCAGGCTGCGCGAAATTATATAGAACTAACCACTGCGGCAAGACTACTTGTGGTATACTGTATCTATTGAGATACGTGCCCAGATACTCGCTTCGAGATTGGGTATTAGGCTACTTAGCGGACTAAAAGAAAAGAAAAGCAAAGGAGGAGAGGGCACAATATACACATATAAAACAGAACACTAGGTACAGTAGCGTGGTTATTTTGGCAATAAAAGTATTATTACATGAAGATTTCCAGGGAAAATATCCTACTAGGGATTATAACTGATCTAGTGCTCCAAGCTTTGGCTTACATCTAAGCGAAGCGGTTCCTTCTTCGCCCCCTGTCTTTAATTTTCTTCTGCTCTATCTCGTGCATCTCCTCTTGGAACTTGTCTAAGACCGAGTTCGGAACTATCTCGAAAGGCGTTTCAGGGTACTTAACTCTAGCCCGGGGCCACTCACGGGACTCAGGGGGGTACCTTCCACAAACCCATAGGTGAGGATTCTGACCCCCAACGACGCTCCGCTCGTCGTTCGTCATCATTCGAATCGCTTCCTTTCTCGGGTCGTCATCTTTATATCTAAGATATAGATGCCCTTGTACGTTACTAGTAAAACGAGATGACCCCATTCTAAGAGTGACGTGATTGTCATCTAGCGACATAATCCTGTCTCCATTAGCTGATCGGCCTGCCGTGCTAAAAGAATGACCTTCGGCCGCAATAAAAGCATGTGATAGGCCGCGCCGCCTTGTTTCCTGCGCAACTATGGCCTCGGTGGCTCGAAGCGCCTCTTCGGTTCGACGATGCGAGGGGCCTGGTTCAAGCCAGATTACACTTGGGTCATATACAGTCCCAGAACCTGTCTCTCTCGGTGCCTCTAAAACTCGTCTCCTGAAATCATCATTGTGTCGTGCCCCTTGTCCAAGTCTCATTCCCTCTACCCAGGGAATACTTTTGTTATTCCTACCTGCACGGTTGTACATTTTGGGTTGCAGTCGATATATTACCATTGGACAATGGAATGTGTTTGATTGTAATCACTCGTACCTTTCACGGCATAGAGAAAGTATATATATATACTTTCATGATTTCAATCATGTTCAGTCGTTGAAAGAAAACTGTTTGATTGTTCGATATCAATAGTTGAGTTGAAAGACTTGGGATTATTTGATTAGCCCGACTACAATGCCTTTTGTTCCGAATCAGCCAATCGAGTCTTCGAGAGCTTGTTTATGAACGTCTATGACAAACAATCTGTTGTTTTCTATCGTTTTATGTGAAGCAAATGTAATCTATGAATAGAAAGCTTACGTTAGGATACTCATAGACAGGTAAGTAGGTTACGGATTATGCCGTTTAAATATGCGATTTCGTTACACCCGAAAAGCAATCATACATAAAGGTATAGATAGTTAACTACGGCGGAAACTATGCAAAGTTCCCTTAAAGGTTAAAAGACAAGTATGGACATCTTTAGTTAATAGTCAATGTGGTATGTAATTTACCTGCCCTATGATATATTGTTCCAGTTGCCCATCAAGGAAGACCATACGCTTAAGGTGCCTACCTCTTATATAGAAAGTCTATCTATGCTATTATAGCAGTTCCTGTCCTGATTTTAATTCGACCCAATGTTCGTGTCTGCCCGATAACCTACAAAGACAGAGTGCTTCTAACTCCCCCGTCAACTCTTTCGCTGGTTTAGAACCGGGAAGCATCCATTTTATTGCTTCGCTTCGAATGTGAGGGGAAAGGATGCATGCAATAGCTAGGACTACAAGGAATGATAATATAGCTGCCTGTCTGCTGTACATTCCAATGTCCATACTTCTCTTGATGTCGAGATTATTGGATCGTCCCTTTCCAATCCACGGATGTGAAATAACCATGCTAGTGCTGATCCGAGTAGCCGGGTTGTAATTAAGCATCTTACGCAGAAGATCTGAGAGTTCCTGTACATAGTCTTGGGGGTATCGATACTTGATGACTTCGGGACTGTTACCTTCCTGATATATATTTCTTTCTCTCCCCAAAGTAGCTTCAAACACGTCTGAATACTGACTTTTTTCTGTTAGTGTATTTCTGTCCTCTATTAATTGATCGAGGCTCTGAGTGACTGGCTCCAGCTCTGTCGTAGTGGTATCCAACTCGGTAGATTGTTCTGTCGAATTATTGTTCAGGTGCGATCTTTTCCGAAGTTCACTTAGTTTCTGCCACCACATCTTCCTATGTGGCTCAGGTAAAGCACCCAGGTAGAACTCAAATTCTTGAACCGTACTGTAAAGTCCGATACCAAAGTCTGATATAAACAAAGGGTTGCCGGCACAAATCTCGAATATGAGGCATGCCAACGACCAAATATCACTATGCGTTCCTGGGATGTCAGAATGAAGTAAGACTTCAGGGGCTGCGTACATATCTGGAACGCCCGTTGACTTTGGAGGACTATTGGCAAAGAATGATTCGCCAAAGTCAATCATTGTAATCGACCTGGTTAATAACTTTTCACACCAGAGTGTGTCTGCAGGTGCAACACAATACTCCGGTGCCCGAGGTCCTGGAGGGTTGCCTGATACGGTTTCAACCTCTATCAAATCGGGCTCCCCCATCAAATCAAGGATTTGGTCTTTGTCCAGGTCATCAACCCCCTCGATTTCCATTAGAATATTTCCTGGTTTAATGTCTCCATGACATATTCCCTGTCCATGCAGAAAGTGCAAGGCTTCGATGACTTGGCCACATATTGCTTTTGTGTCTGCTACCATTTCTTCGTGGGCGTTCTTTTGAGCCACCCGCCAGTTGGAGATGTCCATTCCCATAATTGGCATCACAAGGCAAAGGTGGCGGCCGTTGGGTCCCTCAAGCCAAAACTCTTCTAAGGGCATGGTTATATGATTCTTGGCGAGTTCATTTATAGAGAGATTCTGTTGGAGGTGCCTGCATATTTTTCCCTCGATACCCTTGGATGAATTTTCCGCGGTCATTATCTTGATCGCCCTCCATTTTTCCAATTCAATATCGCGACATAACCATACTATGCCGAAACTACCATTACCAAGCTTGTGGACAACTTCAAATCGATTGTCAAGAATATCGTCTAGGTGAACGGGATGATGCCCGCCTCTGTTGTACATCTGAATGTCTTCGACACGTAAGTCGTCATCTAAAAGTTCGTACTCAATTCTGTCCTCCATAGGATTTATATCGGTGTTATCTAATGAGACCTCTTTGTTTACGAAGCTTGTCATGGTGATCGGAGAGCGGGCTGTCATATAAGTATTCATTTTATTGTTGAATTTGGGTAAATAGTGAAAGTTAAGTGAGTTGTCTTGAAGTCGGGTAATAAAAAGCTGGGGATTTGGACAAAATATACATCAATACGACGCAGTATTTTTGAAATAAAGGCCGGCGGATCTTTCAAGGTATGAAATTCATTAAGCTACTGATCCTCGTTAAAATGTCTGGCTTCTTTGTTGCTAATGTAGTAGCTGAAGAGGGACATACGCGAGACAAAGGTGTGATGTGAATCAAAACATAGGAGTTGTCTGGTAATTCTTTATTAGTGTTGTGACTAGCGTTCAATTGTTCCAATTCTTTTTATCTGCGTGCTGTACTGAGCGATATTAACAACAATCTAAGCGAAATAATCTGTATGTACGGGGCTACATATACCACCTACATTGCTGTGGTACTTTAGAAATGGCTACTGAAGGAACCCAGAAGTTGATACTCGACTGGTCTCAAAGGTATCGTTCGGATGTGTCATAATAATTCTTAGGCAATCCAATCAATAGTCTTGTCTCTAGGCTGATTTTGGGAAATGAACTGTTATGAAATGTGATTTATACTTACCTCGGTGCTGTATAATATATTTATAAAAGAATCTGTTGTGAAAAGTACCTAAATGGGCCTCCAAATTAGTGATGATCTCCTTATAACACTAAGACTCTTATCATTCCCCTTAGCATCTTGTGTGGTAAACAACTATGAAAGATTATATTATGTATAAGCCTTAGTAAAATAATGTGAATAGGCATTATCAACCAAGACGCAGCAAGCGTAATACACAAAGTCGTAATCAATACCCCTAGCATCTAGAGCATGGAACTGCAGCATTGGGAAATGCCTTATGGAATAAAGAGGGTTTCGAATCGCAATGGACGGCGCCCTCCTATACGTAACCGTGGTTGAGGGATTGTGAGGCGTCGCGGGAGGCGCTGCGGCTGGCAGGAATGGCGATTTGATGTCCATGTTAGAATTGTACGATCAGGAAGGAGGTAATAAGGTTGGAACTTAGGAGGAAATCTTGGATCAACGTTATTTAGCACCAATAACTGGACCGGAACAATTACATCACCGCACTAATCACTTATGTAAGCACCATCCAAAGGCAGATGCACCCAATCAGAGGTGTAAGTTGATTTAACCAATGAATGTGACTTGCCAAGGCTTGGCGGAAGTTTAGCGTGGCTCAACAGCCAATTGTAATTTGAGAATCATTATCAATATCAATTATTAATCAACTACCTTATCAATTTCCCATCGTAATTTTCCGAGTTTGGGCTCAAAATGACCTCCAGTCGGGATTAGTGTTGAGCGGCGATACTTGAATAGTCGTGAATGGTACATCCCTTTCTAGTTGTAATTCTCCCCGGGTAGTTTTTTTAGACATTCTAGAGTTGTCCCTACAATTTCTTTGAACATCTAACCTAACCTAGTAGACTTTCCCACATCTTAGTTGAACATTGGGCTATACAAAGCTTCCAGATGAGATCCATGATGTGGACATCATTCTTGTTGGGGGTAAGAAATTCATTTCTCATTGTCTACAAATGTTCAGAAGATAATTAATACTATCTGCCCCTTAAAGGCGGATGTTCTCCTTCGGCCCACTGAGGCTGATGTTTCGAGTCTTGGTCCTCAACACCAGGCAGCCTGGGATAGAGAGTTGAAGAATGTGCCGGACAAGCCCCTTATGGTGATGTCTCCGGCAGTAGGCATTTTCGAGGGACAATTTCGCTAACATTTGAACTATTCACAGGTTTCCCGTTGATCCTAGCAATGTTCCACCTACGCGGAACTGTACTATTGTTACTTTCAATCTGTACCCCCTTTCACGTGGTCATGTTCATATTACAGGTCCTAAAATTGACGATATACCAGAGTTTGATCCTGGGGCTCTTTCAGACCCTGAAGCACTCGATGTCAAATCTCACATGTGGACGTATAAGAAACATCGGGAGATCGTTCATCGTATGGGTATCATTAGGGATAAAATTCCCGGAATGCATCCCACCTTTCCAGACGGCTCTAAAGTTGTCAAGAATGACACGGGGAAGTTTGAGTGTACGGCTGAGGATGACAAGATTATCGAGGACTTTATACGAGAGCATTTGGATTTCACCTGGCATCCGATCAGTACTTGCAAGATGGCGTCGCACAAAGAGCTTGGAGTTGTAGACCCGGCGCTGAATGTTTATGGAGTTCAGAGACTCAAGATCGCCGATATGGGTATCCCGTCTCATAACATAGACGCAAACTTGGCTAACACGGCTATGAATAGCGGCGAAAAAGCGGCAGATATCTTCATTCACGAGTTGGGTCTTGACAAGAAATAAGGTCGTTCGAGTGCCCACCGTACCAACATCAAAGTATTAACCAGGTCAAATAAACCAAATTATAAAAAGTATTTCCTCGCGTAAAGCCAAGGAATGTACGAGTAACTGTACATTTACATACGAATGCTGTCCAGTCAATTCGACTTAGGTTAACCAATGCTCAAAATAGAAGACATCTTTATCCGTGAACCCCTGAACCCCTGAAAATTTAAGGGTTCAATCATTGAGCTTTGTATCCCCTTGCTTATGAGTTGTGTAAGGTCCTGTATTTTTTAATACATGATGAAAGCGCATTAATAATTTTATGCCGTATTTATTGTAGTATAAGAGATACATCTTTTGAAAATTTTGAGATGAAACCAACGTTGAACATTGCTTCATTAGGCAATGCGTTCTCTGAGATCAAACGACAGCAAACTTGTGTTAAGTTTAATAAATATGTCATCCAGTTCTGTTGGTATTAGGGTATTCGGGGAAGCAGATTACGTAATAATTTGCTTAGTCATCATGTACGCATTTGCTATATTAGCAAATGCAACACACTCTTTACTGAGTGTGAACTTAGACTTAGAATCAATCTTCATATATTATACCAAACCACATCGTAACGTTATCGTTAACACCGCTGTCGCTACAGCACCCTGTTCCACCCCCTCCACGATTTATGGTATTGCAATACATACGTTAACTCGATGGACCTTGTCCACCGACACTGATCAGTAGTCGACCCGACAAGTTGACTACAGAACAGCAAGGTGTTTTCAGAGGAAAAGAATAAGCATAGGCCAACGTGAACCCTTTACTGGTAACTCACGAAGGAAACTATTATTGTTCGATCAAGAAGAGACGAGAAGCATAATACCTAGCGGCCCTATACGGGAACTGTAGGTTGTTGACTGATCGTGCTAACTTAAGGTTCTAGCATTGTTGAAAAACACAATTATAGAATCGCGTCCACCACGCACGAAGGGCATCATACTCTCTGAAGGAGGATCGCGGCACCCTCCCCGAAGATCAACATCCTACCTCAGTCCGAAAAACCCCTCAACCAACCCTACTACCTCGGTTGTATACTCTAGCATCGTTGCAACACAGCATAGGTACCGCCAACGTACCTACTCCATTCGGGATCATCGCATTTCAGATTATGCCAACAAACACCCCATTTATGATGTGCATAAGGAAATAGGAGATGTAAATGAGGGTGACTGATATCCAAGAAAGGTATGATGTACATAAGGAAATACGAGATGTAAATGAGGGTGATTCCAGGGCGGCACATAGTTGGGTCTCCTCCTCTTATGCCTAACTTCCATCTTGTTCCTTAAATATCACTTATCTGGCAATCTCTCTGTTTTGAATATTGGAACAAGATGGAAGCGAAGTGTTAACTCTGTGAAAGGTGTCGTACGCGGTGGTGATAATCATGAGGTGGACGAAGATGATGATGGTGTGGTGTAATTGTCTCGTTTTACCGCATCCTTGAGAAAGCAGGACATAACGACGTCGACCGCTCCATTATTGACAAGGTGAACAAGTTTTGTCACCAATGCCAACTACATGGTGGAGCGCCGAAACGTTTCAGGTTTACAGTCAGAGACGATATGGACTTCAACCATAGCGTCTATATCGACATCATGTTCATTAACGGAAACCCAGTCCTCCATGCAGTTGACGAAGCAACCGCATTCCAGGCTGCGAGGTTCCTTAAAAACATGACGGCTAGGCACACCTGGGATGTTCTACGAACAATATGGATGGATACGTACCTAGGCCCCCCAGACATCTTGGTCTTCGACGCTGGCACGAATTTTGCGTCAAACGAATTCGGGAACAGCGCAAAGGGATTGTCCATATGCATCAAGGAAGTACCGGTAGAGGCACACAACTCTATTGGGAAAGTCGAGCGATATCACGGGCCGCTGCGACGAGCGTACGAGGTTATCTCAAGTGACCTGAGAGGCACTGAGATAGACACACCGTCCATCCTACAGATGGCTGTCAAAGCAGTCAATGACACGGCTGGACCAGACGGCCTCGTACCCACGCTCCTCGTATTTGGAGCCTACCCAAGTCTCGCGGAGAGTTCACCCCCTGCACCCTCACTAGCAGTCCGTGCCGCAACCATAAAGAAGGCAATGCAGGAAGTCCACAAGCTAAAGGCCAAACGCCAGATCAAGGACGCCCTCGGCATGAGAAATGGCCCATCTACCCTTGATACCTTGAACCTCCCACTGCAGTCAGAAGTACGGGTATACCGAGAAGGCAAAGGATGGACAGGACCTCACAGGCTAATTGCAAGGGATGACGAAACATGCACTGTTGAAGTCAACGGAAGACCCGTGAACTTCAGGACTACCATCGTCAAGCCGTATCTCCGCGACGAAACAACAGTGACGCCACCGGAACATGAATCAGAATCCGACCCTGGGCTTGAAGACGACCATGACGCCTACGTCCCTGATCTCGAAGACATCCCTACGGTCCCACAGAGACGAAGACCCGGGAGACCACGCGGAAGCAAGAATAAGGCCACAGCCGCCAACGGTGTCTACGTCACGAACAAGGAGTCTGAGGACATGAGGCTGGCGGTTCAACTACGTAAGGAAGGGAAGATCACGACCCCAGGAGAGCCATTCGAGGCTTCGGACGCCTCAGAGATCGAATCTCTGATTGGGAAGGGCGTGTTTCAGTTTGAAAAATACGACAAGGAGCATGGGAATGAGAGACTGTTCAACGCACGCATCGTACGAGAAGTAAAGGGCAAGACGACCGTACCATACGAAAAGTCACGCCTTATTATACAAGGATACAGCGATGCCGGCAAGGAGTCTATCCTGACCCAGTCTCCAACGATCCAACGGTCAAGCCAACGGGTTATAGTCGCACTAGCCCCTACACTGCTCCAAACGGGTATGAAGCTTTGGCTACGAGATATCACCCAAGCCTACACACAGTCTGGGACAACTCTGCAACGAACCATATTGGCGAAACTACCTCCCCAGATAGCCCACAAGAACCCCCAGGATACCATTATGAGGGTTATTAAACCACTATATGGTATTGCAGAAGCAGGAACACACTGGTGGGCCACATACTTCAAACATCACAGGGAGAAGTTACAGATGATAACATCCACGTATGACCCATGCCTGCTCATATCTGACACGAAGGAACGTTTCGGCCTCATCGGCATGCAGACGGATGATACACTCGGCTTGTCAGATGCAGTTTTCGACAAAGCGGAAGACGACGAACTGCACAAGGCAGAGTTCATTGCGAAGCCAAAAACGTATCTCTCACTGGCCGAGCCCTTAATTTTCAACGGGTGCACTCTCTCTATGGTACAGGATGGATCACTTCAACTCAAGCAGAAGGCACAGGGCGAGAAGATCGAGCTTATCGCCCCTGGTGCGGACAACGCGAAGCAGCAATACGTCCAACAGCGCGCTCGAGGCGCCTACATCGTCTCCACCTGTCAACCAGAAGCGACATTTGACATGTCTGAAGCTGCACAATACCCTGACCCTGATGAGAATGCCATCCAGAGACTGAACAAGCGTCTACAATGGCAGAAAGACAACATCGACCGCGGCCTGCATTACATCCCCATCGACCTACAGACAGCTAAGATATACGTCTTTGTCGACGGCTCGTTTGCGAACAACCAGGACCTGAGTTCCCAGATAGGATACGAAATCTTTATTGCGAATGAGACCCTCCAGAACAACTCATTCACAATAACAGGCAACACGATCCACTGGAGCTCTACGAAGTGCAAACGCGTCACCAGGAGCGTACTGGCAAGTGAAATATACGCCATGATACATGGTGTTGATATGGCAATAGCCATAAGTACCACTATGACATCAATCCTCAAGAAGCTCAACCTCCCTGAAGTCCCTATCGTAGTCTGTACAGACTCTCTCTCTCTGTACGAATGCCTTGTTAAGCTGGGGACTACGAAGGAGAAGAGACTAATGATTGATATCATGTCACTGCGCCAGTCTTACGAGCGCCGAGAAATCGACGACATCCGATGGATACACGGTGAAGATAACCCAGCTGATGCAATGACCAAGTCGAACCCCAACAAAGCGTTCAAAACCTTTGTCGAAAACAACTGCATCACGCTGCGGTTACAAGGATGGGTGAAACGAGACAATTACACCACACCATCATCATCTTCGTCCACATGATTATCACCACCGCGTACGACACCTTTCACAGAGTTAACACTTCGCTTCCATCTTGTTCCAATATTCAAAACAGAGAGATTGCCAGATAAG